>BMAO01000826.1:0-56443 GCA_019973975.1 Trichonephila clavata
TAATATACCTCATTTACATAAATCACGTTCCCTTACTCGATGAAGGTTGGTTGAAATAAATATTTACCTTAAAGAAGGGATTAGTGGAACCGCGTATAGATCCGTCACAGCTTGTAGGTGTTTTTGTGGAGCTCCTAGAACTTGTAGGTGTTTTGTGGAACCCCTAGAACTTGTAGGTGCTTTTGAGGAACCCTTACAACTGTGTTTTGTGGAACCCCATTCCACAAACATACTTAGAAGAATACATTTCAAAATAATATTTAAAGTAGATCAACATGTTATAGTACTTTATGTAAAGGCAATTAAAAGAAGTATTGCATTTATTATTAAAAAATTCTAATATAATTTTTTAATATAGCTTACTCATTAATAATATCAATTTATGAACCAAGTGTCATTTACTCGTGCGTTATATTTTGTAACTGGGATATATGCTTGTTTTTTTCACACAAATTGTCTATGTCTATTGAATTTATCTGCAGTAGAATTTATATTCTGCATTTGATTTATTTTTATATTTTGTTGTTGTTGCCACTCACTTTGAGAGATGTATTTCACTTAAACACAGTGTTCTGAATGGCATTAAAATGCTTAGAGCTGTGTGAGAAATACTGTGTATTTTTCTTGAATTTGCAACATAAATTTAGAAGCTGTTATTGCTTAAATTTAAATTTTTACACCAAATCGGTTGATAAGTTATTTCCTCTTCTTCATTATAGCGTTCTTTTTATTGTGACTCATGGAACCTCTAGGTATGACTTGTGTGACCCCAGGGTTCCGTGGAACACAGATTGAAGACCACTGCTATAGAGAATCTTCTTCAGTAGATATATAAGTGGAGTTATCCCGAGATTAAGTGCTCTTCGGGTGAAACCTGGGCATTTGGAGATATGTTTTGGTGTGAGCGATTGGATTTCCGAGCAGTTTCTACACTGTAAGTAAGATCTTGTTTTATCAGGATAGATTTTCATGTCCTTGTAATGAGGAATTCTTAGTCTTATGATCGTGGACGTTATGATTCTTGTTGTGTCAAAGTCGGTTATGATTTGTTTCTTAAAGGAATGGGTTAAAACTCTACATACGGTCACAGCGTTTGCATCAGGCAGTTTTAAAAAGGTTAAAGGAATAATATCCAAGAGTTGAATTAGTACATCACGAAATATGTTACATGATTTGAAATCGTCAGGATAGATCAAGATAAATTTTCAAATAATTCCTCCTGGAATTTTATGAATCATGGATATTTCATGGAATTTTTCAATTAAGATTTCAAATATGAATAAAAGTTTCAACATAATCTCGAGTAGTCATTAGAACAGCTCATATGCCCTAAAATTCAAACAAAACTCAGTGGAAAGCCGTTTGCGTTCATCTCAGTTTGCGTGACCTTGGGCACTGAGATGTATGAGCAGACGCTCCGGTCAGGTGGTCAGTCTAGAGCGAACCCCCCCCCCCAGTGTTTAGTTCCCAAGCAAGTTTGGTACTCCTTTATGGACCTTCTGAAGGGATGAAAGGCTTAATCAACCTTGCCCAGCCCAGGGTTTCAACCCCGGACCAGTGGCGGGGAAGCACGATACGCTAGCACTCAGCCACTGGGCTTCAGCCTTAAAATTTGTTTCATCTTTTTTTTTTTGAAAGCAAAAGCGGCTTATTCATTCCCTCATCACAAGGTCTCCAGAACTATTACCTACAGACTTGAAATTTCGCAAGCATGTTTCTTTTGTTGAGTGAGTTTTGTGAAAGTCAACTCCTAGGAATAAAAAAGATAAACATGTTTCCGTTTTAAAAAATCCAAATTTTGTCCATTTTAGAACCAGAGATAAGGGCAGTAAGAATGTTTTTCATTACAATCCAAAGTTTACTGCTAAAGCTTGATATTAATAACTTTAAAAAAGTATATTATATTGATAAAATATTGTAAAATACACCGGGAAATTAGCGGATAATGGCTAATAGCTTGTGTTTGTCATACTAGATTTCAAGCGTTTAAATGTATACAAGATGTATGTGTCATAAAATAAATTCCCTGAGACTAAAATAAATTTTAGATTGAAAAAATTTAAATTTAAAAATATAGGGACTTTTAAAAATTTTTAAATATTTAAACAATTTAACCATCATGCCCGTTGGGCTTTGACGTTTCCACTGTAAAATAATTTAATAGGTATTGTTCTGAATTAAAAATAAAAGAACATCGGCATTAAAAAGCAAAAAGCGTATTTGATCGGATAGTACTTTTATTATTTATAGGGTAAACATGGGGAAAAAAATGGTTATTGTAGATATTTAGAAACAACAGCGCTTACAGTTGTCCAAACACGAGAGAAAATTAATCAAACAATTTTATATGTCTAAAAACCATTTTGCTTTATTTGTTATAAAAAGTCTTGTATATTTGAAGACAAATTTAAATTTATTATATTTATTCCAGTGTTCGAAAGATGGAAAAGTTAAATTTTCTGAATATTTAACTCAAAGAACAAATTCAATAAACACATTTTATTTGAAATAAGTATTACTACATAATTTCTTTATTCATATAATTTCATTATAATGTTTTATCATGAAATTGTAATAAATTATTTTAGCAAATATAACATTCATCACACAGTATTTTATTTCTACTTTCTTTTAATTTAAAGCCAGCAATGTCAATATTTGTAACTAAGATTCTCTCATTCTAGCTGAGTATTTGCGTTTTCAATACGTCTGACTTCTGTCACTTAAATTAGAAGATTGTTGGATTTTGATGTCAGCGTTTTTAATTCTTTATTTATTTGAGAAATACGTTTAAATATGAGATATTTGATTAACTGTAAATTTCTAATTAGTTGTTAATATCATTATTTAATGTGAATATATTAAAAAATCGTACTAACAACATTTTTTTATGATTTATCTAATAATCAACTCTACCATGAATTGATACAGATACAAGCATTACTTAGTTTTTAATAGAAAGTTTATTTATTAACGGAATATTTAGGGAAAAATAAAATTATATTACGTTAAGTGGTAAATGCATTTTGGAATGCAAGTTATATTGCTATTGTTGCAAATCTCCCCGAGATAAATAAAGGCAGCCCAGGTACATTAGACAGATAACTCTTAACCGTTTCGTGGGCCTTGGGAAGATTACTTCCCATCTACATGATCTTACAAAATACACCTGAGGGAAGCGCAACCCATTATAATACACTCATAGACAAAAAATTAGCGCACCAAGAAGGAGTTGTCAAAATGAAACGAAATTTCACATACGTAATGAAAACTTTGATATAAGTAAATGATTAGAAAAACAAAGAAAAATGATCATTTATTTCAGAGAGGAAAAGGCAAAAGAACGGAGGACTTAATACCCTGTTGAACCCCCTCTAACGCGAATGCATGATGCCACACGATCGGGCATTGAGTCATACAAGTTTTGTATGATGTCTTGAGACATTTAGTCCCATATTTGCTGTAACCTTGCCTCTAGATTGTTCAAACTCGTGGGATGCCGAACTCGCCGTCCCAATTGATCCCAGATATGCTCGATTGGAGACAAATCTGGGGATCGGGCAGGCCAAGGAAGGGTAGTAAAAATGCGGAGACAGTCTTGTGACCCCCTTGCCGTGTGAAGCCGAGCATTGTCTTGTTGAAAAAGGGCTCCTGGAAGCCGTTTTAAGAGTGGCAACACATGTGGTTGCAGGATGTCAGGGACATACCGCTGGGCTGTCATGGTGCCACGGATCAATACTAGAGGTGATCGTGTATTGTAGGCAATATTGTAGACTGTATTCGTCGCTAAAAACGACCTGGTTCCATTCCGCTGCAGTTCAGTTTCCTTGTGCGTGGCACCACTCCAAATGGAAGCGTCGATGGGTGGGTGTCAAGGGCAGCACACGTAATGGGCCCCGCGATCCCGAATGTCCTTCCGTCAGACGCCTTCGTATGGTTCGAGAAAACACAGGAGCTCCTAGTGAAGGTGCTATTTGTGCCTGGATGGCGGCCGATGAAGCAGTTGGCTGTACGGCATTTCTTACGATGTGGAAGTCTTCTCGACGACTGGTCTGTCGAAGGCTTCCTGAACCTGGTCTTCGTGTAAATGACATCTCTCGGATCCACTGGTCCCAACACAATTAGAGCGGCCTAATTGACGAGCTGCTCGCCTAGCTGACCACCCAGTTTCTATCATGCCGATGATTCTCCCCCTCTCAAACTGCGACAGCTGCTCATATTGTTTTCAAAAGCGGCGTAATGGCATGTATACCTCAGCGCTTCCTTTGTAAACGAATTCAGCACACTGAAACAAGCTTTGGTTACCTGTTTTATGCTCCACGGAGAACGACGTTAACCACCCTCTACGGCTATACATAATGCGCAATCACACTACATTTCTAATTATTTGCATATCTCCTCGACATGTACCTTCAAGCCAAGTTTCGTTATTACCCCGCAATTATTTCTTGGTGCACTAATTTTTTTGTCCATTAGTGTACGTATATTAGCCTCGATATTATAACGACTAAAAACTGTTTCCAGCTTTAGTTTTGTGCAACTGCACATAGTCCAGCGATTATAACATCTGTAAAACGGACAAAAGAAAAAGATGGTGATAAAAAAAGAAGTATTTTGTCCAAAAGCTATCGCTGAAAATAACGATGTCATGGGAAGGGTTGATCGCTTCGATCAAAGAAAAGAAAATACGAAATATGAAGAAGTTCTGTAAAATGTTAGCATCGTATCTTTTATTTTCTTATTGACCTTGCCATTATAAATAATTTCATACTGTGGCGCTTAACCGGTGTAGGTCATCATATGCCAAAGATAGTTTCCAATTATAGAGAATGTAGGAATTATCCCAGAAAGGCACATAAAAGAGGACCTGCTACATGTTCAGGTGATGTCCCCTTGTGCAGTACAACATGTTTCTCATCTTTTCATGGCAAGTAACACCATTAAATTTAATTTTCTTTATGACGGAGAATGGTTCTTTGGGAAGTATTCTTCCAACCACTAAATTTTAAATATAAACATAACATTCGGTAAAATAAAAATATATATTTCCTTAAATACTATTGTTTACTTGTTAATAAAACATAAAACGCTGCAAGAAATTGAAAAGAAAAATTAATAGTACAAGAAAGTGTTAAAATGTCCAGCACAAGAAGAGGATCCGTACACATACTTTTTTCTAGATAGATCCATACAACTTATTATGTGCTTGGGTAATCCTGGTGATCCTGACACTTTACACTGAGAGAGATCTTTTTTTCTCTGAGGAGAGGTACATTTTGTGACCAATAGCAAGACAAAAAAGTGTCGTGTGGGGGCTTTTTTCACACTTGAGGGCTAGATCCAGACCGGGAAGATTATCCTCATATCAATGATAAGTGGGAGAAGCACCCTCTACTCCACCGAATTTTGAGATTTTTTTAACGATAATAATTCCAGAAAGAAAGCAGTGGAAGAATGAGTTAGAAAAATACAGCCCTCTCTCTCTAGTTAGTCAGTAGCAAGTTATAAATTTATTTATTAGTTTCGCGTAAATATATTATTTATTCTGTCTATCTACAATGGTAATGTAAAACACTCTATTTGAAAATATAGAAAATCTTTTTTTATTTCCCCCTATAATAACTTTAACACTTCGGTTTATTTAAATGTACCGTTGATTTTAATGAATTAATGATCTAGTTTGAAGATCTCATATATTGCATTCATTCTCATGATTTAAGGCCTGATATTTCTTTTGAAATATAGGGCCTTAAATTTTCCATATAGTTGCTTTTTCGGATTAAACTAATTAATTCTACTTATGCCTAATGCTATATCTCTTTATGTGTTTCATTAATTTTTGGTAAATATTATTTTAAATATACACCACTTCAATAAAAAAGAAATATGTATTTTTCCATGTAATCTATTTCTCTTTTTCTAAGAACAGCTTTCAAAATCAACAACACATGAGCAAAGATAAATAAATGAATATCATTTGTCTTATAGACCAGATGAAAAAATATTTGTGGAACTAATTATTACATATAAAAAAGCAAACTAAAGAATTTGAGAATTTATGTTGTTGACCAACTTTTACTAATTGACGAAAGCACTACAAAGCCTTAATAGATTAGTATTAAGCACATCTTTAACTCTTCCGTTTTCTTGTTTGTATTTCTCTTGTCATCCTTCAACATTAATTAAAGTTCTGATTCTAATTACTTCAAGTTCGATTGTTCATTCAAAGAGTGAGTGGGCTTAATCAATTATTTTTCGGACGTGGTCAGCTAAACTGAAAACGCATTCAATTCACTTAAGCGTGAAAATGTATTGAAGAAATAAATTATCGCAGACATTTCTTATTATATTTTGATTTATCTCTTCGAAAGAATTAATTTCCTAGAAAACCTTAATTACATTGAATAATTGCCAGAACTTTTTGTCAAATCATTGGCACCTGTTTGTTCATGGATCTAAACTATTCTAATGTGATTACGGGAAAAGTTTTGGAGAAAATTAAATATTTGTCATGGAATAATCTCTGATGTGATGGATTTGAAAGGTTTCTCGAAATTTCTTCCCATTTCTGAATTCCTTCCAGTGGAATAAATTTAAGAACTATTGAAAGATTCTTGAAAATAATATGGAAGTCTATTAAGATTTCTAGACGAATGTAATTAGTAAATTTTACACAGATTTCAGACTTTAATTTATATGCAAACTAGAGTGGTTCTGATATAAGGCAGCAAAGAAAATTTTCTAATATGGATTTCCAATTCTCCTCGTTTTATACCCACTGATAAGAAATAAAATTCCTAATTCAATACTCAAGGACAAAAGAAATGTATGCTATTAATTTTAAATGTGATAAAATAATTATTCTAGTTATTATATTATCTGAGATTTTGCGTTTTTAAGCAAAACTTTAAAATATTTTAATAAATGAGATTTTCGAGTTTTCCATAAAAAATAATTGCTAAATATACGAAAAAGAATTTAAAAGAATGCAAACTAAACTGTAGAAAAAATGCATTTCCTTTTACTTGTAATATTTAGAATTCCATTCATAAAACCTTACTCGAATAGGTACTGCTTGTTTATTCTAAATCTGAAACGTTTCGCGTTAAAATAAAAAGACCGAAACAGCTGAAAATGATTTAAAAATTTTGAAGTTTCTCAAAAGTTTAAGGAAATTAATAAAAACATTTATTTTAATTTATTATGGCATGCGAATTATTTTCGAGTTATAACAGATAATGTCCTTCAATAAAAGACATAATAAGTAAACCTCAAGAAATATTGTGTTTACAGATTTAAACTTACATTTCCTGTTTTCAATCTACCACGTGACCCAAAAGTCCGTTAACATTTAAAAATTCAGTAATTCACAGAATAACGTAGGTAGAGAGGTAAATACTGACATATATGCTTGAAATGACATAGGTTCTTATTGAAACCAAAAAAAGGCAAAAACGGCCTACCAAAGGGCCCATGTTGACTTATTAGGAAAGAGATTGTTAGTAAAGCTGTACTATCAAAAAGGAGATTCTTTACGATCCAATTGCCATAAAAAATGTGTGAAAGATCTTTTGCACATATCGTATGGCGAAAATCACGTGATGAGCTGCCACAACCGTCATGCTTAGCCTCACATGCCCTCAGACCTTAATCCATGTGATTATTAGGCGTGGGGTTACCTGAAGTTCTCAAGTTTAGCGTAATCTTCCGACCATTTTAGGGATGCTAAAAGACAAGATCCAACCGCAGTTTCTCACCATACCTACAGCTATGCTTTACAATGCTATTCTCAAAATTGTCCATCGATTACAGGTGTAGTTGATGAATGACGGCCTACACGTTGAGTATTTGTATACATTCTTCTTCTCCTTGTCTTGTCTACGGATTTAATGCATTTCTATATTGGTCCAAAAACCCAGATAACAAGCAAAGCCAGGTTTGGAGCTTGAGGACTGTAAAGAATGTCCTGAGGAGATGCATCAAGTTTAAAAAGAGATGCAAGAATGGTCTTGAAGAAAAAAATCAGGTCTGACGTTCATTGAATTTGAGGACAATATCTGCAAATGGGATAAGATCGGGAATTATCTGGAGATATTTTCATACCTTTGAAATGATCCATGCGAAGTTTGGCTACTATAGATGACAAATGTCTATGGCAATTGAGTTCTGGAACAGTTGGTTTTACGAAACTCTGGTTAGAAATTTTGCGCTTTGTGCGACCATGTTTGCATCCTCCGAGGTGACAGTGGAATGCTTATCTAAGTTCCGAGCCTCCTTAGCAAGAACGTCCGCATATTCATTACTCCCAGTGCCCACGTGGGCAGAAATTCACTAGAGTCCACTTGATTTATTAATCTGCCTGGGAGAATGTCAATGCCTTGGGTCAGATTGGTATCTTCATTCCAAATGGCCTTAAGAGCTGAATTTGAGTCTGAGAAACTTACGAGACTTTCTGCTGCATCATCCTGGGAAATGTGACACATAAAAAGAGAGGACTTCCTTTATATTGAAATGAATTTCCTAGTGTTGTCCAATGCTATTTAGTCTGCGGGAATTTCGAGTTCAGCGTTAGCATCAGAAGGGTGAATGAGCTGGATTGTATATGTTACTGGCAAAGTATGAAATCCGGCATTCTATACAATGCCTAGGCATTGTATAGAATGCGTAAATCTAGCAGGCAATGTATGAAATGATTCCTATTTCACACATTGCCTAGGCATTCTATAGAATGCCTAATGAGAAACCGGTAAAGTATGAAATACATCTCAGATTCGTTTCGAATATTGCAATTTGGCAAGACATAAAACTTTTAACACGTATCTCAGGCTCAAAATTTGTTAGTTGTACATTGCTGTTTTTTCGGAAATGTCAAAATATTCCATTTTACTTAAACTTGTTCAACAAAAAATTGGTTTTTTCCTGTGTTGCCTGAAAATGAAGGAGCAAGCTATAGTGTTGGTGAAGGTGTCATGGTCTATAGCAGGGGTCGGCAACCTATGCCATATGTGGCATGCGGTACAATTCTCAGAGGCACTTTGCACAACTCAACAAATTTGTAAATTTTTCAATTGTTTTAAAAGTGCTTTACTGTGTGGTTCACTGAATCATATTGGTTGATTGGTTTGACACGCAACAGCTAAAAGGTTTCCAACCCATGGTCCATAGACATGAAACAACTATTCGACGGCTAGTTGCCAAAAATTCGAGTTGATGCTGCCAAAAAAATGGTTTTTTTCTTAACTGAAATTACTTACTAGAAGATGATAACTGATATACAAAATGCTAAATGACTACTAAGAAGGAACCAGGGACTATTGGTTGCTGAATAGCTATGATGTGATGTTTGTGGAAAATAAAACTAAACTCATTTAACCTGTTAAAGAAGGCATCAGTACCATAAGACAGTGTTCCCCAACCCCTGGTCACTGGACCTTGCAGTGAAAAAACGAAGGTGTACAATGGTACAGCGAAAAATAAGTGATTATTTTCCACAATAAAGGTAAAATTGCGACATTTTGCTCGGCCGTGGTAGCCAAGTGATCAAGGTATCGGACTCGTGGCTGGCGTGTAATGAGTTTGAACCCAGTATCACCGAAGAGCCACCGTGTAGGGGTACGATGCTCGTTAAATCTGTCGAGAGCTCAGAAGTACTCGATTTGGTGTGGTTGTTAGGAGAGGGGATGCCAGCTCAGGTGTCGTCCTCGTCACTTCACCATGGTTCAAAATTACGAGGTCCGTCGCCAAAAGCGTTGTAGTTGAACGGTGCGACGTCAATATTCACTCACTCATGCGACATTTTGCACCTATTTTGCTTTTACTTCAAGCACGTTTTCCGTATGTGATGATTTTCAATATTCGTATAGTGTCCGGTTTCATATACTGCATGGCTCTCTTTCGATTCTCCATTACCCGAACAACCCCATTTCCGAACGGAGTCCGGTTCCAATTGATTAAAAAAAACGACGTTCTACTGCAAATTATAAAATCAAAACAATTTAAAATATAAATAATCAACGTCACACTCTCAGCGGGCCGCCGTAAAATTATCAAACGTTGACCGGTCCCGAAGATAAAATTATCACGGATTCCTTTTTTCCCCAATGGGGCTACATATTGGTATTTTTACCATTTTTAAACCTAGTACATTCCCCAGGGGCTGCTATCCCTTTTTAGTGCGGCACCATGTAGGCGATACCAATTGCGGCCGGTAATTTTGACACCCAGTTTTCTTCCGAGAGGGAGGTACCTGACCTCCGACGCTGTGAACTTGATCTAGGAATTTAATTTGCCATGAACAAATTTAAATTCCGAATTCTGGGGATGCGATAGAATTCTGAAAGAACTTTCAACCAAATACAAAAATGTTACACGTTATGATATTGAACTTGTACATCCACATTTGTGAGCCTTGCCAGAAATTATTTAAAAAAAGGTATTGTAGTAAAAACTTTGATTTTTTTTCCGAATGCCAATATATTGGCACTTGTAATGAGTGGGATATAGGATGGTTTCTATCGACGCTTAGAATTTCTGAAGTAATTTGAATACAAGTATATGCGAAATCACAATTTAGCAATATTTTTTTTTAATAGAAGTCTCATTATTTTGTCAGAATAACATTTCTACTTCTAGAAATGTAAGTCATTGATATAATATCCTAATCATGACCTTTTATCATACTTTGCCTAAATAGATTTAAGCATTCTATGCAATGCCTAGGCAAATTATGTAATTAATCTCATATTTCATACTTTGCCTAAAACCGCCCGGCATTGTATAGAATGCCTAGGCATTCTATAGAATTCCGGCATTACATACTTTGCCGGTAACATATACATTATGAAGAAAATTATAATAAAAAAACAACATTATATTGAACATTATAAAGTACGTCATTTATTGCTAAAAAAAGAATTGCTATGTTAATTATTGTTTTTGTTGTATAAATCACTATCTTATAGTTATTTTTCTTTGGTTACAATAAAACTCCATGTCATTTCAAGTATGTGTTTCAGTTTTTAACTCTCTCTCTCCCTATGTTTGTTCACTGAATTACTGAATTTTCAAATTCTAATGGACATTTGGTTCCCCTGGTGAATTGAAATAATAATTATTATATTTATTATAATTTTTTACTATCTGGGTCTATGGTACTTGTTTTGATTTGGTTCCTTCATGGACACGGCATCATCATCACCATATTTAATACAAAGTATAACTCAAAAATTGTTATTATGTAAAGGTAAAAAGAAATAATAATTGAGGTTGTTTTCATATAAATAGAATTAATTTAATGATAATGAGTATTTGAGAAGATATTTATTTTTTGTTTCTTAAGTATTTCGAAATTAAAATCAAGCATTTGTTTGGGGAAACTTATTTTCATATATTTTAATTGTCATAAAATAGGAGCACACATTGAATATGAAACGTTATATTTAACAACTGAGTTTATGTTAAATTCTAGGACAAAATAACATTAATTAATTTACTTTAAATAAAATTATTCTCATTAAACGTGGATTAGGAAGAATTTATTATTACTTATAAATTTTAAATCATAATAAGTGGCACGAGAATGAAAAATGAAAATAGAGAATGTTCATAATATTTGATGAAAGATATATTTTTAGCTAATATAACCAATTATTTAAAAATGTAATTATTATTTATTATTACAGATCATTACAGTATCCTACATTCGTTTCAGAACACTAGATGATATAAAAAAATATAATGACATGTTTAGCAACATTTAAAAAAAAATAAAATACCAAAGAAATATTTACTTGCGAAAAAGGGAAAAGATTTATTTTGACATTGAATGATAAGCCACTGGGGGACTTGGAGGAGCGAAATGATGCGAGAAAGATCTAACTTTTACTTTTTCGAAAAACTCACATTTCAGAATAAAAAAAATATAAAAGGACATGTGGCTTGTTAGCTTAACATATTTTCATTTCATTTCATGTTTGTAGAACGATATTTTTAGAAATCCCAAACGATAGCTTAAGAATTTTCTTAGAATGAAATATATTAAGCATTTTTTCGAATTAATTATACTTGTCCCGTAAAATAGAAAAGTGTTAAAAAATGTACAGTTTCAAATATCCATAATTTCCCTTTGTTATTTAAAAAAATTTCATTGGAATTAACTGAAATTAAGCACTTGTGTAGTAAAAAATGAATTGATATACATTGCAATTGCAAGCATAACTTTTCTCTCCCACGTATTTTTAACTATTTTAGAGATTTATATCATTATCATTTAACAAAGTGAAATTATTTCAGTATAATTTGAACCGAACTTGTTCGATTTCAATTGTCGTTTAATTTAAAACAGAATTTTCAAAAAGCTCGGAAATTTTTTTAAAAAAATGAAGATATACCAAAACGAAGATCGTTTTTGACTAAGTTTTAAACATGGGTGGTGTTAATTGCTGTGATATGGAAATATCCTTTCTTCAGAAAATCCAAAAACGCCAGAAAAAATATTGTAAAAAGATATTTTTACAACTGCTTTCATGAATTCTGGAATTCAAATTTGCTCAATAAAAAAGTTGTTACGAGCCCTTTGTTGAGAAATATGTCTTCTTCTCACTTAGAAACTGAAAAGCACGTGCAGTTATTGTTTAGCATTTTTAAGTTACTTTTTATATTTTCTAAAGTTTTCTTTAATTTACTATACTTTTATTTTGTTTAAAAATTGAGTAAATGCACGTACTAATTGTTTGTTATCTATGTTTGGAAAAATTGTGTATTTTGGTGAATGGCAACGTTTTTGTAAGAGCGAAGTAGAGAAGGAAAAAAATGGTGTTAGAACAATGTAGTAAGCTCGTGTTCTTTTATATTCAGAAAATCACGCAATTAATAATATTCAAAGTAGAAACAACTGAATGAAATTAAATTCAGATAGAGTCCCAACATTGTGGTGACCGGACGTGATCGTAAAAGAAGGTACGTTCATTTTTATTTGAATAAGAATTATTTAAGCATCGGAAAAAATGGAACTATTAGTAAAGAAACGAGGTCCTATTAGAACCAAATTTACCTGATTATATAATGTTGTAATGGAAAAATTAAATTCTGATGATCCTGTAGAAAAAGAAATTAAATCTATCTTCGCCAATTTGGAAAGAATTTATTTAAATTTGACTGAATTAGATAATCAAATATGTGGTTTTCTTTTGGAAAATACGGATGACGGAAAATATGAAGCAGAATACATGGCAGTTGAAGAATACAGCACAAAAATGACTGATCTCAAGATTAGTGTGGATATCTATTTGAATAAAAAATATGAATCTGAAAGTGGAAGTGTCTATGCGATTTCTCCGCAATTTAAAAGAAAACTTAAGCTTCCAAAAACTGAACTTGTTAAATTCAACGGTGAAATCAAGAACTGGTTGGCTTTCTGGAGTCAATTTAAGGGTATTCACGACGATGATAAAATAGAAAATGAAGATAAATTTCAATATTTGATACAGTCTGTGAGTGAAGGAACAAGAGCACGTGAAATTATAGACAGCTATCCTCCTACAAATGAAATTATTCTAAAGCAATTGAAAGTTTAAAATCAGGTTTTGGAAAGGATGAATTACTTATAGAGTACTATGTTCGTGAGCTACTAAAATTAGTTATAATCAACGCTACAGAAACAAAAAGAAAATTAAATACTTCGCAAATTTATGATTAATTAGAATCTTATTTTCGATCTTTAAAATCAATTGGTTTAACCCCTGACAAGTATTCCGCAATGCTTTTCCCTTTAGTTGAGTCATGCATACCAGAAGATATTTTAAGAGTGTGGTTACGTAACCCTATGGTAATTTCAAATGGTGAAACATCAAACAATGTTTATACAGAGAAATTGAAAAACTTGCTGCTCTTTTTAAAAACCGAAATGGAAGGAGAAGAAAGAATTCGTTTGGCGAAAACCGGTTTTGCACCCAAGACATATGATGAGGGGAAAGAAAAAAACTACTCGTTCTTCTTACGCAACTGCTACGGATTGGTTTTCAGGAGGAGTGAAAAGGGGGGAAACATTTGCTAACTGTATTTTCTGTGAGAAAAATCATGAAAGCAAGGAATTTCACCATGCTGAAAAACTAGATTTTGAGAAAAAAATAAGAAATTTTGAAAAACAAAAGAAGTTGCTTCACTTGTTTAAAGTCAGGACACAAGTCAAAAAATTGTAAGACAAATGTACAGTGTTTAATTTGTAACAAACGACAATGGGCTTTGATGTGTCCTGAATTGCCTTCAAACAAAACAAGATTCAAGACACCTGATTTGGAAGAAAAACTGAATGTAAGTTTATCAAATCATTGTGCTGCAGAAGAAGTTCTCTTTCAAACCTTACAAGTTGATATCAAGGCAGGAGGCAAAACACGAAGAGTTTGAGCTCTTACGACAGTGGATCCCAACGATCTTACTTATTGAAAAAGGCAGCAGAAGAAATGAACCTAAGACCTGTAGAAATGAAAAATATACTTCACTCTGTATTTGGTGGCTTGACTTTACGAAGACAAGACCATAGACTGTATGAGATAACTCTTCAGAATATGAATAATGGATTTAGCTTTCACATTCAAGACCTTGATCAACCAATTATTTGCGGAAAAATACCTCGAATCAATAAATGAATTTGGGAATGGGAGTTGAAAAGGAAGTATATAATTCTCACTGACCATAGAAGAGGCTGTCCAGATATTGAACTGTTGATAGGAGCTGATTTTTGTGGACATTTATTCTCAGGAAACATTTGGATATTGGAATGTGGATTAGTCGCATATGGAACTAAATTAGGCTGACTAATTATGGGGAAAGTTCCTGGATTAAAACGAGAAGACACTTTGGCTCATATAGCGACATCATTATTAATAAAAAATAGCTCTATTGCTGACCTGTGGAAAATGGAAACCTTGGGAATTAGGGATCCAGTGGAGACCAAATCTAAAGAAGAAATGCAGAAAAATGCAGTAGAGCACTTTATGAAAACAGTGGATAGAGACGATAAAGGGAGATTTATTGTGAAGTTACCTTGGATTGAAGCAAAGGAAATTGTACAAGATAATAGATCTGTAGCTGAGAACAACGTTGCATTCGAACTTCCCAGAAATTAAAAGTTGAAAGTAAATACACTGTTTATGAAGCTGTTTTCAAGGAGTGGCTTGATGAAGAGGTAATTGAGAAAGTGCTAAAAGAAGAAATTGGGAAATCAAGTTATTACTTGCCACAAGAGGTGTTTTTAAGAAAAACTCTACAACCACTGTACGTCCTGTGTTTGATGCTTCTTGTCGTGTCAAGAACGTTTCTTCCTTAAATGATTGAGTGGAGAAAGGGCCAGATTTAATTGAGCAAATTTCACCCCTTTTAATGAAATTTCGTCAAAATGCTATTGGAGTAATTTCTGATATTAAAAAGGCATTTCTCCAAATTTCTGTTGCAGAAGAAGATCAGGATTTTTTAAGGTTCCTGTGGTGGAAGGATTATGAAAAGAGAAAATTTGAAATCTTTCGACACCGTCGACTTGTTTTTGGCCTGACTTGTAGCCCTTTCATCTTGGCAGCAGTGTTAAACTTCCATTTGGAGGAAACAAAAAAGGATTTTCCAGACACTTAAGAAAAATTGAAAAACTCCTTTTATGTCGACAATTGTGTAACTTCTGTGTGTGATGCAGAAGAACATTCTCATTTTATTCAAGAAGCAAAACAATTACTTGCTATGGCATGTTTCGATCTTCGAGGTTGGGAACACACGTTGGAACCTGGACAGACTCACCTAGCTGAACCAACCCCAGTTCTTGGACTTTTATGGGATAGAAATGAAGATGTTCTTTTTTGTAATTTACAAAATGCTGATTTCAATCATGATGAATATACTCGAAGAAGTATCCTATCCACTACACAGAAGATATTTGATCCGCTGGGAATTTTGTGTCCTGTGACAATTTGTTTGAAAACAATGATACAAGAGAGTTGGAAGTAAAAAATAGGTTGGGATGAAATCTTACCAACTGACCTTCAAAAGAAATTCCAAACTTTGACTAATCAATTACATTTTCTGACAGATGTTACAATTCCCAGGTGTGTAAAAATTAATAGATGTACCGAAGGAATAAGCCTGCACGCCTTTTGTGATGCCAGCAAGACAGGATACAGTACTATTGTGTTCCTTCGAAAAACATTTGGAGAAAACATTGAATTTCTTTTTATCTAAGCAAAAAGTCGAGTAGCACCCTTAAAGGATATTACAATACCTTGTTTAGAATTGTTGGCCTGCTGTATTGGAACTCGATTGACTTCTACTATTAGAAAAGCTATGAACTTGGAAGACATACCAAGTCTGTATTGGGCAGATTCTTCCACAGCTCTTTATTGGGTACAACATGAAGATCATTGGGCACATTTGTCAATAACAGAGTGGAGGAAATTAGAAATCTTTCTTCAAGGGAAGCTTGGAAACATCTCCCAGGAGCTTGTAACCATGCTGATCTCCCATCACGTGGCTGCTCTGTCCAGAGATTTCTGAAATCAAAATGGTGGGAGAATCCATAATGGTTAAAACTTCCAGAAGATGATTGGCCTGTGACTGTTTCTCAATGCAATCATGAAGAAATTTTAAAAGAAAGAAAAAAGGGCATTATTTCGTTAGTCAACTCTGTAAACCTGGATAAAAATTGGTATTTATATAAATTCTACAAATATACACAAATTGTACGACTGCTAGCTTGGATGTTACGGTTTATGGAAAATTGTCGACATCCAGATAAAAGAGTAACAAATCATCTAACTGTCTCTGAACTGGATGCAGCAGAAAAGGTACTTGTGAAAATTGTTCAACAAGAAACCCTTAAAAATGACAATGTAGAATCTAGACTGAAAACCCTATGCATATATTCCCCGATTCTAATGGGCTAATCAGACTGAAAACTAAAATTACTCGAAGAGTTGATGCAGAAGATTTCATAAGCCCTTTACTTTTACCATCAGATTACCTATTAGTAGAAAGATTAATCTTTGAACGTCATCTGCATTCTTCACATGCTGGAACTCATGCTGTTCTAACCGATATTCGCGAAAAATTTGGCTCTTACGGGGTAGAAAGACTGTTCAAAGAATTATATCGAAGTGTGTAAGGTGTAAAGGATATGCAGCTAAAAGAATCGAATCAATTCCTGCTCCACTGCCAGAAAACCGTGTACGGGAAGCTTTGGTATTTGAAATCACTGGAGTGGACTTAGCCGGACCCCTCCATTTAAGGGATGGAAAGAAAGCATGGATATTGTTATTTAAATGTGCTGTGTATAGGGCCATTCATCTTGAATTAATACAGAGCCTTTCAACTAATGGATTCCTTTTTGGATTTAGAAGGTTTATTGCAAGACGAGGAAGGCCAAAATTATATTCAGTGATAATGGAACCAATTTTACTGGTGCCAGCAAATGAATTAGTGCCCTTGATTAGGACAGGATTGTGGATGAAGCTTCTGTTCTAAGAATTCAATGGAAATTTAACCCCCCTACAGCTGCTTGGTGGGGTGGATTTTAGGAACGCTTAGTTCAGATGATGAAGAAGCTGTTAGGAAGAGTTATAGGAAAAGCCTCTCTTTATTACGAAGAGATAGTTACTATCCTTTGTGATATTGAGGCCACTATTAACTGTAGACCTCTGAACTATTTGTCAGAAGATCCAAATGACTTGACTCTCCTGACACAATCGATGTTTATTCAAGAGACAAAAACGGTGGAGTTCCAGACTTAGACAATTTGGATAAGATAAATATCTCTAAAAGATATAATTATCAACAAACATTGCGAGATAATTTACGGAGAAGATTCCGAGAAGAATATTTAAGTATGTTCAGCGACCAAATAAGAATGAAGCTAGACATGTAAAATTGGGGGAAATTGTTATAGTTGGAAGTGATACAAAAAAGCGATTAGACTGTCCACTAGGAAAGGTTATTGGCATGTTCCCAGGAAACGATGGTTGTACTAGGGTTGTAAAATTTAAAACGACAGGTGGAGATATTGTTCGTCCTGTGCTACGGTTGTTCCCTTTAGAATTAAATAACGATGGTCCTATTATGTTCTCAGTTAGAGAGAACCAGTTCCTTCTAATAAAGGTATTAAAATCCTGAACTGTGAAAAGAAAACTAGAAGTGGAAGGAAGGTTATTAAAACTCTCCGTTATAAATAACTTTTGAACGTTATTACTATTTTTTATGTACTTTTTTATGTATTTTTTATGTATGTGTATTTTTTTACTGTAAGATTTATGTACTTTCATACTTTGCTTACATATGTTCAATGTTAATAATTTTGATTCCATATTGAATTGTTTTGATTTTTTGTTCTCTTAATATAATGTAAAAATCAAAAGTTGGGAGGATGTTATGAGCCCTTTGTTGAGAAATATGTCTTCTCATTTAGAAACTGAAAAGCACGTGCAGTTATTGATTAGCATTTTTAAAATTATTTTTTATATTTTCTAAAGTTTTCTTTAATTTACTGTACTTTTATTTTGTTTAAAAATTGAGTAAGTGCACGTACTAATTGTTTATTATCTATGTTTTGAAAAGTTGTGTATTTTGGTGAATGGCAACGTTTTTGTAAGAGCGAAGTAGAGAAGAAAAAATAAATGGAGTCAGAATAATGTAGTAAGCTCGTGTTCTTTTATATTCAGAAAACCACGCAATTAATAATATTCAAAGTTAGAAACGACTGAATGAAATAAAATTCAGATAGAGCCTCAACAAACGTAGTTTGGAAACGTATTACATTTTTAGAATTTCGAATCCAAGTTCTAAAAATTCTTTTACATAAATATAATGATGCAGCTTCTGGACAAAAAAGTCTTGACATACCACCTGTAGTAGATAAACCTGTCCATCTTAGAGAACGACATTTTATATCTCATATTCTTATTATTCCTGCAAATTATGAGCCTTCAAGATAGTGTAAAGTTTTTTATTCAAAAAAGAATGCAAATGGAAAAATGATAAGGAAGGAAACATGGTACTGATTCAATGATTACGGAGTTGGTTGGTGCTTGGAAAAGTGTTTCCATTCATGCCTCACGAAATTAAATAACTGAGCTACTAAAAGTTCACAGTTTTATTTTTAATTGTTTATTTTTTTAGAAAATAATGCTCCAGTAGAAACGAACTTTGCCACCGCTACGCTGTGTGCCTCAAACAAATATGCAGTTGTTCACAAAAACTTAAACATTTTTAAGAAATAATTCAAAGTTTTAATTTTAACTACTAAATATATCATATTTTGTACTAAACATTTGATTTTTGCAATAAGAGAAAATTACAATTTTTGTACGCAAATCATCAAACAATTTGACAATTAAAGGTTTTATTAAAGGTTTAATGGTACCTTAAAAATCATCAAACTATCGAAAAAATTTTGTTTGCTTATTTGATACCTTGGATCTTTATAAACATGCCTGCAAAATTTCAAAGCTTTACCTGCATTTTCTATCAAGTTATAGAGCAATATTTGATGCTGGAAAGCAACTACGACTCTCACATTTCAGATTATCTGCTAGAAAAGAGCCTGATAAAAGGTGAACTAATTATTTTTCTACCTCGCGTAAATGAGATTGACATTATATATGTAGTAACAAATCATTTCAAGAAAGAATTGTGCAATTCATGCAAAAATTCTAGTTTGTGAATTGTTTATTGGGAAGAGCAAATGGATTTGGTCAAGATTTAAAAGTTGTGCGTGCTTTTTATGATATCATTATGAATAAAATTAAAACTTCAAAACGGATTATCCCAAAGCACAAATACTAAATCTCATTTTGATAACTCAGATAATTAAAAATCTAATTCGCAAGAATAGAAAAACTCTCCCGTTTTTATATATTTGTTTCTGGTGATATATATATATATATATATATATCCCATGTGTCTGAAATTCAACACTTTTATCACTAAAATATCTTAAGATATTTATTTAAACAATTGTTATATTCAGCTCTTAGATTTTGATATATTTTACCTATAAACTGTTATTTGATTTTGCTTTCATTCGTGTAAAATATATAACATGCGAAGGCTTTTAAAATCATGAAAATAAAAAGTAAAGGTATAAACATCTTTTGTACATGTTGTGCATTAGCTCTGAGCATGGAATTAGCTCTGAAGTTTGTGTATTTATTTTTTTTATAATTATTAAGTTTAAATTTTATGAAATATTGATCTTTCATTCGTTTCCTTCTATATATTCATTATGGCAGTATACTTTTTAATTTTTCTACATTTGTGCAATTTTTTATGGTAAGCAGTTTTAAGTAAGATAATTAAAATTTCATAAAAGTTTCAGACTATTCGATGAATATTATATCATGCTATTCACGGAAACAAAACTTCAAACTCATATTTTCCCATGTTGAATTTTTGTACATATACTATTATTCTAAACCCTAAGGCTTTTTTGATAATTGAAGTATGGGTTTGAAATTTTTTATACATGTTCTGAAATGTATGTTTTGTAAAACTGTGCATGGAATTAGCTCTAACATGTTTAGTACTTTTTCTAAAAAATTTCAAAATCAAAATTAATGTTTTCTTGAGAATTTTTGGAAGTTTAACTAAAAAAATTAATAAAAAAATGAATAGAAGCAGCAGCAGAAAAAACCCATGCACGGTTTTATGTTGTATATTATAAGGTACTTGGAAAAAATTTTGAAAGAAAAGGGACACATTTAAAAAAACCTTAGAAATTTAAAGAAATTCAAAAAATTTAAAATTTACAGACATTTTGCAACAAATTTCAATTTTTTTGCATGGAATTATTATTAAATATTAATTTTTATAAAATACAATTAAAACCAGGTCTCAAATATTAAAAATAAGAAAAAATCGTGAAGATGGTACCATATTACCTTAATAGAGAAAGAAGAATAAAACAAAAGATTTTAAAAAACAAAATACTAATTATTGTAGAATAAACTTAAAAATAATTCTTAATAGATTATTTTCTTTAATGTAAACATTTAAAGTGGAAATAAGTGAAATTAAAATATAACTCTCACAATTTAGTTTTAAAATCGTTATACTTACTTTAAATTATCAATTGATATATTAAACGCTTGTATTTTTAATGCATTGATTTATAAAATTTTATTAAGTAATATAGTTGATAATGTCTTTCAAACTGAAATGAATTAAATTTCATTTTAGTGTGTGTGTCTGTGTGTGTGTACATGAGTTATTTAATATAAATCCGTATCATATATGTATAATAGGAATGGGCGAAGTTTTCCAGAGCACGAGCTACTTCTAATGTTTTTAAAGTGTTGCGGACCTCCCATTGGTGTAGGTGTGACCACATTCCGTAAGTAGTCGACTGGGTAGCGGAGTTGGTTCGTCGCTGGCCTTCTGCACCCAAGGTTGTGGGTTCGACCCCGGCCCAAGTCGATGGATTTTCATGATACAGAAATTGACAGTGGTCATGGCGTATGATTATGCGGCATGTAAAAAAAAAACCTTGAAGTGCCCGTTTGGCTTGGGTGCTCTCGGCAAAATTAAATTCCTAAGTTCTATTTCGCATCGGCAGAGTTTAGGGGGCTCCATCTGGGGCAAAAACTGGATGTCAAAATCACTTGCGGAAATTGGTATCGCTTATACGGGGCCGCAATAAAGAGTAATACCAGCTCATGGGAAATGAACTAAATCTGCAAAGGTAAAAAATGCCAATACCCCATTGGAAGAAAAACAATCTGTAAGTGTTATGTTTTCTTTTCTTATTACTTGTATATTCGATGCGATACCTTTCTTTTAAAATATGATTATTCTTACTACAAATATATGTGTTATACAAAATTGTCAAGTTTAATGCTTGAACAACTATGAACGATTGCTGGAGCTTGGACGCATTCAATGTAGCGAATGGAAATCATACGTGAACCAATGAATCTGTGTTACATTTGTTCGCTGCCAACTCCCATGCCATCACGAAACATCTATTCAATCAATCCAACAATCAACTTGAGTACGCAATCCCACAGAAACGCGGGGTGTGGGATGTCTCAATAGCCAATTCCGTGAATTTGCGGGATTAGCTGATAATCAACATTTATTCTCCCCTTTAGACGGCGTGTGGGAAAAATTGAAAATTATTCACCCATCACTCTTGTTGATTGTTATAGTCAAATACTTATCTATGACCAGACTCGGCCTCACATGTTGCACAAAACAATTGCAAATTAACTCATTTTTTCCGGTATATTCGCGTACCAATTTTCCTTTTTCAAAGATTTAAAACAGTTTTTACGATCTAAGCAGTTTGAAAATAAAAACAGTCCGAAAAATTCACTACCAGAGCTTATTGATCAGAATTTTATTTAAGACAGGCATCTACAAACTAAAATCTTGTCGAGAGAGATGTATTAAGGCACATGGAACATACTTTGATTAAATAAACAGATTTTTTTAAAATGCATTTTTATATATTCCCATATGAGTACAACCTTTCATACTTCCCAACCTAATAGTAACATGTCATATTTGATAAATTTTTGATTTGGATTAACCTCGCAAGACAAAGTAACATATTATAATTGAGTTCATTAAAATATTTCCTTGCACACATAAAATGACTCAATAGGAAAGAATATTAATACAATGGGAGGAAGGGGAGTTGTAATAGTTAATGATTACATTCTGATTCTCTTAAGAATACTTTCTAATTATAGTTTGAAAAGTTTCAAAACAATATTTTGCCTAATCTAAACATAAATCTGTAGGGAATTAAATTTAATCGAAAAGTAGCGTTTGAGAAATGGGAACATGGAAATTTTCCAATCAAGAAATTTTAAGACAAGAATTAATAATAGCACAATTAGGATTTGTCATCATTAATTCCAAACAATACATATTTGTTTTCTAGTTCCATGAAATTATAAGATTTATTAGTGTTGGTTAGAAAAGTTAACTTGAACAACGTTCTTTGTCATTATTTAACTATTTTAGCCTTCGTTTTATTTTACTGGGAAATATAATCATAAGAAATTTAACATCTATTTACTTGAAGCCTTTATTATTAACTGATTATTTTAAGGACTAGACTAGCTGTTACCCACACACTTCACTGACCATTTCCTGACTTTTAAATACTATACATTCGTTGCAGATTATTGTCAAATTGCAAAAGATTTTCAATTGTATTGAAAAAATATTCTTATCATTCTCACCTCATGATTTAAAAGTGGCCGCGGTAGCCTTGTGGTCAAGGTAAAGGAACTCGTAGCTTGCGTGTCATGAGTTCGATCCCAGTACCATTGAAGATCCGTCATGTTGGAGAGCAATGCGCGTTAAATCTGTCGAGAGCACAAACGTCCTCCCGTTGGTGTGGTAGTTAGGAGAGGGGGTGCCAGTTCAGGTGTCGTTCTCTCGTCACTTGATTATCGTTCAAAATTACGAGGTTCGTCTCCAAAAGTCATCGTGTAGCTGAACAGTGTGACGTTAATAATCACTCAGGAGTTTTTTAAAAAAATTAAAACACAAGCACATTTTTCATTAACGTTTCCATACAACACTCTTCGGAGTGGATTACCTTAATATTCATTGTAAGATGATCTCTACTCAATAAAAAAAAACACCTATAGAGATTCAAGTTTTTTCATCTAAATGTTCAAAAACCGGAATTTTTTCATAAATAACATCCTCGAAACCCCTCAAAGGTCCACTATAAAGTCAATTTTCACAAAACTCGTTCTTAGGGGATCACAACTCAACAGAAAATATTTTCCCAATTTTGACTCTATTAGTTTAATAGTTCAAAAACGTAATTTTTTAAATCTTTAACAACCAAGGTTACCCCCCGAAATTCCCCTTTAGCTGCGGGTTTCCTTAAAACCCGTTCTTAACGTTTCTCTACTCAACGCAATAAACGTTAGCCAAATTTGTAGAATGTGGGTATAATAGTTGAAAAACGGGATTTTTAGTCTTATACGCCCTCCAACACCACTTGAAAGCCGATTTTCAAAAAAAAACCCATTCTTATCCAATGTCTACTCACAGAAAGGAAGATGCCTGCAAAATTTCAAGTCTGTAGGTCTAATATATATAGACCCATATATCTCAAGATGATTGCGTGGGTCGCTTTTCTCTTTCAAATGTATTGATCAATATTTCCTAAATTAAATAAATTGAGAACTTTATTTTCTTAAACAATTTTTATTCTAATATATATATCTGTATTATTTTACTATTAGGGAACATGGTACGATTTACACAAAATTTTTAATTCAACGATTTTCATAATTTTTTGGTTGTTTTCTAAGTACATGTATGATGTAAAACAGATTTTGTGTTCAAAATTTCATAAAATGTTAACCATTTAATTTTTTAAGAGAAAAACTTGAAATTTATGAAGTGATTTTAAAATGCTACTCCTCCTACAAAAATTAACGTACATATTATGAACTTTGATTTACAAGTACCTCAAACTATGCATAACAAAAGTTGGTATGGGCTTTGCGATAACATGATTGCTATTCGTACAATACTTCTTTTTATGAATGCTTATTGAAAATTCCATAAAAAATGTGTAAATCCTAAATTCAATTTTAAAAAAAAAACAAGTATTCTTTTGATTGAAAAGTGCATAACATATTTTGTTCCATGTACTGTTAGCAACAAGTGAAAAAATTCCAAGTATTAGGCACAATAGAAAAAAAAAGCCTTAGCGTTTTAAATGAAGACAAACTAGTTATTTTATCTTCCTCCGAGATAAGTCAGTTTAAATTTTTGATTTGCCACTGGGAAATAAATAAAAACAAACGTAAAACTTATCACAACTCTGCGTTTTTTAAATTTTGAGCTATCAAATTTTGTGAGTTTTTAAAAAAGTATATTAAAAATAATTTAGGCTAAAAAAATTAGATTTGATTTTTTGACAGATTTTTATCAATTGAATCGTACTGTGTCACCATAATATCAGTAATGTTTGTTAACCCTTTATAGCAGAAATTTTTATAACGAAATATTATTCAGTATTGTCTACTTAACTTACTATAAAACATTAAAAATTCAAGTCTCCAACTGCAAAAGAAACGCAATTGAGAGTTAAGATACATATGCGAGAACATAAAAGTTCCTCTCGCTTGATAAAACTTTTCAGTTAGTCTTATTAAATGATTTAATCTCGGCATAATAATATATAAATAATTCTGCTGAGATAAGATTATTATGAAAAAAATATATATGTATGGGGAGAGAGCTTCTCACTCATAATTACATGACAGATTTGAATTATTAATAGTTCCAGAGACTCAGAACTGTTTATCTTTTATTTGCTTTCCTTAATCTATATTATGCAAAGTGTAGTTTATGGAATATCTAAGATTATTACTCCAAAAAAATTTTATTAGCATATTTTTAAAGATAGTTTGAAATTAGAATGAAAAGATATTTTCGAATAAAAATGTGTCTCCTTTTTTCCCATCTTAAAATTTGTTACTTTTCCTAGTATACATGAAAAAGCAACTATATCTTTAGTAGTTATTTGACTAATAGCTGGTATAAGAATCAGGTTCCATAAAGTAAATTTCTGGAGTTAAAATTTTTCTTTAAAAAATTCACTTATATTTTATAAAAACTTCTAATTTAAAAAAAATTAATCTCATTCTCAAATTATACAGAATTTTCATTTCAAACGAATTAGATATATCTCAACGCTTATATAAATTTTATTCGATACATAAATAGCGTATTAAATATATAATCTTCTCAAAAAGTTGTGTTTTATTTGATTTTACTTCCGCTTTGTTAATAAAAAAAAGTGTTTGGAATCCCTTCATCATCACTATGCCAGGACTCTACATCATTGTAGGTTGTGAACCGGGGGTCATGTATTCGTATCTCCCAGGTGACTCTAGATGTTCTGCCTCTTAAATCCCTCTTTATAATGAGGTGAGTACGCTTAAGGTTAAACTGAATTTATTTATTTGGCCATTTAAGTTGGGGATGCAATTGACCTTTCGCGTAAATAAGGCTACTTTAAATGCTAGAATTATTTTCCAGATAAAAGATGTGGTTTCGAAAAGCCTTTTTAAGTGGAACTTCAAGCTAGTACTATGATCAGTTAGACGCAGTATTAAATTATCCATTTTCCTTGTTTTTTTGTTTATCTCTTTTTGTACTAGCGTAGAATGTCCTATAGTAAGTGGTAATCATGAGGGATCTCCAATAGTACATGTATACCCATTAAAAGGTTGTAAAATAAAATGTATATTACATAGATAATGATACTGTAGCAAAAATAGTTCGGTTGCCATGGACACGATCTACTGTTCGGACTCACGAGCTCAGCTGCTGGCGACTTGCCAAAAATAACTTTTGTTGTCTTTGTATTGACTTTAGTTTTTGCATCTTGTGCTTAGTTTTATTAACCCGGCACCACTCGCGCAGGGTGTGTCATACCCACCATCTAACTTTTTTCAACGCTCCTGCTAAACCTTTTTCGAAAATGGATGATTCCTGGTCACGCTGACTTTAAGGTCATAACCTTCAAGGGGGTCAAGCCTGTTAGCAAACTTTTAAAATAGATCTTTAGATACCACTCCCCCGTGTGTGTGACACCCTGCGCGTGAGGTTGAGTTACATTTTTTTAATACGTGAGTACGTTTTAAAATCTTCCTTATTCTATGGCGTATTATTGTAGTTATGATGAAGACATGTGATATTTAAGTAATTTAAAAAATACGGTATTTAATAGATATAGTACAACATTATTTTCGGATGAAGAAATTCTCTTCGCGGTTATGATGAGGAAAAAGCAAATGATGAGTATAACAGCAAGTATGATTCCTCCACTGAAATCGATCCAGGTTTAAAAAAGGGAGACGCTGTTGAAAATAAAAGTTTTTTTTTTTGTAGGGACACAAAAACATTTGAGAAGAATGTAATTTTAAAGGAGATAACTGGTACACAACTTATCCACTTTCAGATGAACTTTTGAAAAAAAAACTATTGCAGGGAAAATATAAGAGGCAATAAAAAAGAAATTCCAAAGTTTTTAAATTTAAAGAATAGAGAAATCTATACTCTTATATGTTTAATTTGAAAAAGATACAAATTTAAAAAAAATTAAGATCCAATGAAAACATCGCACTCACGACGCGATTAAAGGAGTGTCTAAACAATGCACTGAATACTCTTATAAAAAGAACAGAAAAACTAAATTTACGTGTGAAAAATGTAATAAACATGTACTTCCGACTTTTCTTCCTTTTCAACCTTTGTATACAAACTTTACTGTAAACACACAATGGAAACACTTGGGTATGACACAGCCTGCGTGAGAACTGTAGGTCGTTTTTTTCACGCGAGAGATGCCGGGTTAATTGCAATTTTTTCTTTCTCTCTCTCGTACTTTTATTATTGTTTTAATTACGATTTATATTTATAGAAGTTTACTGTAATAATAGTTATAAAAAGTTCTGGAACTTTCCATGGCTTTATATAAGCTAAAAAAGTATTCAGTTCGCGGAATTAAGTCTTGAGCTGTAAGTAGCGCTTGAGTTGTTAATATTTCTCTTAAGTATCCATTAACACATAAATTTAATCTATGCTACTATGTAAAGAATAAATAATTCACAGACAATTATGTAAATAATGTTTATATAACAACAGCAAGTAATCCAAAAAAAAAAATTTAAAGGCTTTTTATGTAAGCTAATTTTTTTAAAAAAAATATATTTCATTTTTTTTTCTATTTAATGTACTGTTAGTTTTTATATTCCAGCAATAGTATAAATCTTTTTTTTATATTTAAATACTGCTTCTCATAAAGGATATTTGATAGATTTATTCTTTGTTAGGTCATTGAACAAATGGTGATAATTTCTACCGAATTCTAAACACAAGAAAAAAAGCGCGTAAATTGCATTTCCATTGAATGCTACTTCCCTGAAATATAAACAAGGGATTTGGTGCATTTATTTCGTGGGATTTCTGCCATATTAGAGCTATTCCACAAGCTATTACTGATGCCTTGGACTCAATCCCCAAGGGAAAATTCCAGAATTGCTGCATAAAAAAGAGAAGTATCCTCTTAGTAGATTTTCTTTTAGTGAAGTCTGAAGGGCTTTTCAAGGATAATGTCTTTCGGTATAAAAACCAAGCAGTTTTCCTAAAAGGAGAATTAAGGGATCAATTTATGGAGAATTATTAATGAGGCAATTTGGCAAACGCAAGAAATTTTTTCGTCAACACAAGCGGTTGACTCCTTACCATTTTAAAGAATCAATGTAAATCATTAACATTAATAAGCATGGATTATTTCAATACTAATTTTGTATTACTAACAGTTTCTAAATATAATAATGTGAACTACATATATTTCACCATAAATTGAATTATATATTTTAAATACAAAAATAACTGAGAAAAGTATTTAAAATTTATTTGTGTCTAATATTTTTTATAGTTGACTATAGTCATTATTCATTATATTTCAGCAAGATTATCTTAAACAGGGATACATTGTTATCATAAAACTAGCTGCATGGTTTTTCTCTAGAATATAACTTTTTGCAAAGAGAAATTTCCCCTTCCCCTCTCGGTGTCAGTATTTCCTGTGTGTGCGTGTGTGTGACTTCTATATTAATATACCATTAAAATACCCTTTTTCCAAAATTTCTCCCACCTCTTTGTCCGTAGGATGGATTTGTTTTCCCTCCGCTTCACCCGTCGTTACACGGGCTTTTACCGAAGTATAACTTTATCCCCACGGAAATTTCCTCTTTCCTTCTCGGCTCCATCACGTCTTGATGTTTTTTAAAACAGATGTGAAGGATTTCGATATTATGTCATTCAAATTCCCTTTTCTGAAATTTCTTTCTCTTCTTTTCCTTGTCAGGAAGGTTTTCTCCCCCCCCCCTCTGTGTAGCCCGGCGTTGCACGGCTTTTTCGAGTATAAAACCTTTTTTTCCTCTTTTTTTCTCAAGGATAAGATCAGATTCCTATTTTTTTATTAATAATTTACAAAATTAATCTTGTTTTATCCACAAGAAAACAGACAGTGTACGATTTATTAATTAAATAACTAATTTAGTAATAAATTATTAAAAAAACTTTTTGTTTCTTAAAAAATATTTAATTACATCCGTTTTTGTTAAATAATGAATTTAAAAAATTGTACCGTTAGTTAATCAAATGATTGCTTATGCTTATTATTCGATTAAAATTATGCAACTATAAAAAAAACTTATGGGGGGAAAGGCCTAGAAATATTTATTTATATTCAATGCATAAAAAATATTCTAAAGGAATATCATGTTAATTAATAGAAATATTTAAGCTTTTTCTTGCATTTTTAAGGATTTCAGTAAATCATTTTTTAAGAATGAAGAAAACTTTCAGTTGTGATGTATTATAAAAAATTGAGCTCACATTTGTTATTTTATATATAAATCAATAAACATTTCCTTAAAATTTAAAATAATGAAATTGATTTGAAATATTTTTTACTTACAATCACTCTACATAAGAAAAAAAACATTAAAAAAGAAAAAAAACTATTATCTGACAGAAACATTTCAAAATTTTGTTCATGTATTTTGAATATAAGAAGAATCTTTCAGCAGTTTCCTGTATTATAAAATTACAAATTCCCATTAATATTTTAAAGAAGTTTAACAATATTCTGTTTCAGCTCTACTTAGCAGCGTTGATAAAGATAGAAAGTATACCAATCTGCTTGAAAAACATTTATATTTTTTCCCCTTGGTATTTAAATTAAAGAAAATCCCTAGAAATTTGTAAAAAATATTATAAATTGTAGAAATTATGCTTTTAATGATATATTTTCAGTTAATCACACGTTAAAAGCAGTTAATTTCTTAATTAGAGGAAATGAATTCCGTCAAAAGCTCAATACCATGAAATGTGCCAGTTTGGCTAAAAACCTGTTTTCGATGCCAACTTACGCCATTGTTAAAACAAAACGGGAATCATGCTTTTAAAAGTTTTTAATAATATCTTTGTAACTAATTGCAACTTCGGGATCCAAATGGTCAAATTGGATTCATCGGATAATTTCCAAACTTTTGGTATCTTCAACGAGTTTTTACGTTCAGCGGTTCGTGAGAAAGTAGTCTCACATAGATACGAGTGTTTGCTTACCTTCGGGTTTTGATAGTGCAGAGGAAATTCTTGAAAATTGCAACGCATATATCAAACAAAAAAATCCATAATGGTAAAAATTATTTTTGTTGCCATTATTGTCATACTAATAATAATTGTAAAATAAATATCTTACATCCGAAAGGGAATTTTAATTTACTTTTCGTAGAAAAAGTGTAGAAAAGTAAGCTATGGCAAAACATATTACACTTCTTTTAAACGGGATTAAAAGTTATTTACATTTGTTTATTTTCAGGTGTGTTACACTAATTTTTTTATTCATTACAGAGAACAGTGTACTTTTAATTTAATGTTAAGGAACCTTACATCTAGAGTTAATTTCTATATGAATAAAGGAAAATTCAATTTTTATTTCGCATTCAGTAAGAGCAAAACTAATAATAAGCAATAAGCAAAAATATAGTAAGAACTATGAACAAATTTTTCTAGGCTAATTTGAAACATGGGAAAGTTGTGAAATAAACATTCCATTTAAATTCTTCTTATTTTTTTCGTAACAATAGATGCTATGTATTATGTTTGGAGAAACATATTTAATGTTTCTATAAAAAAAACCTTTCAAGTATTTATATCATATGCAGTTATATGAATTCACTACACACAATATATATATATATATATTTCGAAATTTCTTTTATACATCGGAAGTGAGACATCTGGTCAAGAGTTATTTTTCCAGACAGCTGCTTTCCTATGCAAAATGTCGTCTGCAATAAGGCGGAAACATTTTCTCTGTCCTTGACTTTTAGCAAATTCGATTCGTTTCTCCTCCCACAACCACGATTCCGTAACTTAAAAGGAATATTCGCTTAAAAATTTAATTATTTAGTAATGTAGTTTTAGAATAAAAAGAATTTTGGTTAATTCATTCGAACACAAATTTTTGCGAAAACTGCATACTAAAGATGTAATAGAAGAAAATAAATTCAGGTTAATTTTCCCCCCTAAAACACAAGTTATAGTTATATTATGTTATAGAACTAATTGTAATTTGCAAACAAATTATAAATGCAAGTTAGAACTAATTATAATTTGAATACCTGATTATATATTAAACTCTAATGCAAACAATTCATTTAATTCTTAGGAATATTAAAAGAAACTTTTAACACGTTTTCAAAGTTACATTTTAAAGAAATGTATGATGAAAATCTTACAAATCACCTTATGCATATCTAAATCATTGTAAGCACATCAAAACTATTGATAAGGGGAGTTTTATCATGTAATGTTTATTATGATAAAGACAAAATCAGTTATTAGAATAGACAGCTTTTCTCAGTTATTAGAATATTATCTTTTATAGTTCATTATGTGGGAAATTCTTTAAATAGATATTCATCTTTTAATATACTTTAGAAACCCCATAAAACATTTTTAAATGCTTCAGCACTATATATTATTTAAAAAATTAATTATTTACACTTTTTTTGTAAATTAATATTTATTTATCTTGTAAACCTTACCCATAAAAAAAGAAATCTGCAAGGAAAACATGAAAAAAAACACTACCCAGTAATACACAGTATATTTTCAACTTTAAAAATTATTTTCAATTGAAATTAATAAATTTTAATGACATTTTCTAATTTTAAGCATACAAGTAATTTAAACACACATTATTGTATAACAAGTAATTTAAAGCAAGCAATACCACATGCGTCCATAAATGTAATTACTTATAAAATCTGTTAATCTTGTCTGTGGTATTTGTTTGAAGGAACAAAATGCTCAGAATAACAGCAATTTTCTTTCTCCCGGTGTGTTAGGTACCTGGTAAAACCAGTTCAAGCCAATTGATCACTATAAAATGTGTTACAAAAGAGAATAATTTAAAATGTCCAGAAATATTTTTAAAGGGGAAAGAAATCACAAGAAATCAAAAGAAAGAAAATCAAATCACAAAAGAAAACATTTATTAAATAGAAAATGCCCTTCACTATTTGGAGGTTATCTTACGAAGAAAATAATAAATTGTTTTAGGTTCCAGGAAAAGTTTTCAAAGTAGAAAAATTCGCTAAACAGAGATTCGCAAAATAGAGGTCCGACTGTATTTTAAGAAATTACGAACTTTTATTCTGTAACTTTGGGTGTAAATAAAAAATTAGAATATCTCTCCTTCACCATTTACATTTTTCATTTTCTTATAATACAGTTTTATGAGCCTATATTCCAGAATGAATCTATTGATATACGTATTTCTCAAGTAACCAGTATCATGTAATTAAATTAACAAATTTTTTTATTTCTTATTTAAATTACCACCTCAGTCAGTCATATAATATAATGATTATTCTTAAAAAAACGAATATATACATATATATATATATATATATATATATATATCCGGGTAATTATGCAATTATTTGCAAATGGTTGTATGCTGATATGCTTAATAGACATTTTCATAATAATAATGCTTTTAAAAAATCTAATTCTAGCAATAGAGAAATTTTTAATCGAATTTCTGCTTTTTATAAAAAATTAGATTTACGCATTTCAGATATTAAATTCCCTCATATTTTCTTAACTCCAAAATTTCATAAAAATCCTATTAAATTTAGGACTATAACAAACGGCTTTAAAACTTATATTACACTTCCGGGTAGAAAGCTACAAAAGGTTATTCAATCCACATTAGACAGTATTGATAATTCGATTATAGTTAAGAATAGCTTGGATATCATTAAGTACATGCAAGATAAAAAAATTACTTCTATTCACACCTATGACTTTGAAGATTTATTTAATTCCATAGATATTGGGGATATGGTTAAAATTCTCAAAATAGCCTATAACAAATATTCTTTGAATAAAATAATTAAGTATGATAATTATCTTTCAATTATTCATCTAGTACTATATGAAAATTATATTTTTCACAATAACTCTTATTATCAGCAAATTAAAGGTCTTCCACAAGGAGGACCTGCGAGTAACTGTTTAGCCAATATTTATCTGCACTTTTATGAATATGATAACATTAGTATAGATTCTTGTTACTTTTTTAGATACATAGATGACTTAATCATCTTTAGTAATATAGTAAATTTTGTTCCTAGTTTTAAATATTATCCCCTATATCTGTAATTATTAAAAACCAATTATAATAATGACTCTGCAAACTTTTTAGACCTACAATTAATTGTTAAGAATAATATTCTAATTAGTAATATTTTTGATAAAAGAGACTCTTTTGATTTTAACATTATTAAAATGCCTTTTTGGGAAAGTAACCTACATCTATCTATTTTTAGAAATATCATCTTAAATTTTATAAAAAGAAATAACGATTTAGTCACAGATAATGATGTTAAGCAAAATAATTTTAAGCTATTCCGCAATAATTGCTTGGAATACAATTATCCAAGTAACTTCATTTTTAAATATATGTCTAAATTATCTCTCTAATTCTCCTTTTCAAAGTTTAAGTATTATTCTTTGTTTTTTTTTCTCTTTCTGTTTTTTATTATTTTCAATTTGTTTTAGTTTGCTTTGTTTAATTACAAAAAAACTATCCAGGTGGCGCCACTAATTTTTGCATCTGGCTTTATCAACTTAACACGTCATTTTTAACGATCATTTAGCGTATTGTTCTCGTACGTACAGTTTTTCCCGCTCTCCGGTTATTTGCATTTTTTCATGTAAGTTTTTGCTTCATTATTCCTTTTCAAAATTATTTTTATTTGTATTTTGTTAGGATTCATTTCCTTTCATATTTTCTATTTTTTTTATTTTATTTTTCTTTTGGTTGCAAATTACACGTGGTTGGTTTTAGGCCTAACTTTTCAATATTGGTATGTTTTTCTGTTATGTATAAAAATTCTGCTGAACAGGGGAAGGTAGGATCCATAAAATATATTTAACCCTAATTTTGCTGGTCCTAATTCAGCAACAGCTTTAGAAATCATAACAGGTCTTCATTTTAGTCTATTGACTCTTTTGGCTTCTTACATTTTAAAGTTCTAATTCTGTTCCATGTTATACATACGCTTAGTTAATTCTTCTATAATAGACTCTTCCATTATTTTTAAAGTGTGTTTCTTTAAATCTGGTTTGAATCTTCTAGCTTTGTTAGTGATATAATTTTGTATTATCAATTTTATTATGCCATGTATTTCTTTCATTTTATGTTACTATATATATATATATATGTGTGTGTGTGTGTGTGTGTGTGTGTTGACTTCTTCTAACTCTCTTTAACTGTACCCCGTTAAATCATTTCTTAGTTCTTTCGCATCTTAATCTAATTGCTCTCACGCATAATCTTAATCTTAATCTAATTGCTCGTTCGCATAATCTTAATCTTAATCTAATTGCTCACGCGCATTTGCATCCAATCACGACTCCTGTTACAAAAGAGTCGTACGACCTTCACCGCCAATGTAAAAACTCGGAGCAGACGGTTACGTTACCTTCTTCTTCTCTCTTGTCTTTTGTCATCATCATGTAGTCTGTTGCAGCTACTGTTTGTGTATTGTTGTGTGTGTGTGTCTATTTGTGATTACGTACATCTATGTGTCTTCATGTTCAGTGTACAATAAACAAGAATAACTAATATCAAGACTACCTCTCCATAACAATTAAAATCCAACATCAACCATCGTAAATAGTAACCTTACGGAAATACCAACACCGGCCACGCTATCAAGATCTTCGCCAAAAGTCGCAATCTTTACTAAATCAGTCATCATCCATTATAATCAGTCATCATTCATGATATATATATATATAATTTCATATATTTTTTATTACTTTGAAACAAACGAATCATTATATGCATATTGGCAGCCTGAATACATTTTTGTATACATGAGAAATTATATATTTTCTAGAAAATTGTATCTGTGTTAAGTCGAAACTCGTATGTTATTAAACTCAATATAATTTGTTTGCACAGTTAATTAGTTATTAGAATTACTGCAGCTTACAAATCTGCGGTATATAAGATAGCTTAATTTTTCTATACATGTTGTACATACATCATTATAAAAATAAACTCTTCTGTTAGATAGGGCTTAATAAGCAGTCTATGTTTTCTCCAAAGAAAAATTAATTAAATAAGCTAATTTAAAATGAAGTAAATATTTTCCTCTTTCAGTATATATATATATATATATATATATATATATTTCGAATTTAATCTATTTATAATCCATCGGAGAATAAAGTTTTGAATATTACATTAAAATTGAATCTTAATTTTATAATATTACTAGCCGTTACCCACCCACTTCAATGGGTATTTCATAAAATTGTACGAATGCATAATGTTTTTATATAAATATATACCTAAATTATCGATATCAAGTCCTAGCATTAAACACTAGATTATATTAAAAAATATTCTTACAACTTTCACCTCATGAATAATAATTTTTAAGTCTTATCTTTCACCCACTCGTAATCTTCTCCTCAAAAAATGAATTTCCGCCAAACCCATTTTTAGTGGTTCTCTACTCGATAAAATAAATATGATTGTCAAACTTAAAGTCTAGATCTAATAGCTCAAAATCGTAAAATTGTTTTATCAAAAATCCCCGAGGCCCACTTTGACAATCGATTTCCGAAAGAGCTATTCTTATTTCATTTCAATTTAACAAAATAAACATGCATCCCCAATTTCATTATTGGAGGTTTAGTGGTTCAAAAAAGAGATTTTTTTATTAATACACCCCAGTAACTCCCCACTTCTCGAATAGGAACCAATTTTCATGAAATTCATTCTTAGTGGATCTCTATTCAACAAAAGAAACATGCTTAGCAAATTTCAAGTAGTGGATCTAACAATAAAAAAAAAGATTTTTTTTTATATTCTCAAACCCTTCCAACCTCCCTTTAGGGTTGATTGTTGCAAAATCCGTTCTTAGAAGAACTCTACTTCAAGAAAGGATCATGGCTGACAATTTTCATGTCGGTAGGTCAAAGAGTTCAAAGTCGGAAACGTTTATTTTCAATGCCCCATAAGCCCTTACAACGCCCCTTAGAGGTTGGGGGTCGATTTTCGCAAACCCCATTTTGCAGTGAGTGGATTTCTTCTCCATGAAAGGAACATGCCAACCAAATTTCAAGAATGTGCATCACATAGTTTCAAAACGAAAGTTAACATATGTGTGTAACGCCCCTTAAATCTCGATTTTCACAAAATCACTTTTGTAGCGGATCTCTACTCCATAAAAGGAAAGGGCCTACTAATTTTTAAGCGCTTTCGTCACATACTTCAAAAACAGAAATATTCAATTATAACCGCGCCACACCCCTTTGGAGTCACCCCTTCAGTATTTGCAAAAACCATTTTGTAGCAGATCTTTACTTCATGAAAGGAATCTATCTGCCAGATTTTATGTTTGTAAGTTTAATAGTTTGAAAACCGAAATGATTACCTATAACGCTCCTTAGGGGTTGATTTTCACAGAACCTCTTCTGTAGCAAATCCATGAAAGAAGCATGTTTACCAAATTTAAGTCTAATAGTTTTAAAACGGGAAAAAATTATTTATAACACATCTTAAGCCCCCACAACGGCCTTTGTGGGACGAATTTCGCAAAACCTGTTTTGTAGAGAAATTCTAATCCGTGAAAGGAGCACACTTACCAAGTTTCAAGTTTGTAAGTCTAATAGTTTTAAAACGGGAAAAAATTATTTATAACACATCTTAAGCCCCCGCAACGCCCTTTGTGGGACGAGTTTTACAAAAAATCCGTTCTTAGCAGATCTCTACTCCATGAAAGGAATATGCCAATCAAATTTCAAGTTTGTTGGTTTAGTAGTTCCAGAGATATCGTTGAGTGAGTGAATGAGTGAGTCGCTTTTCTCTTTTATACATATAGATAATAAAAAAAATTTGTTACATAAATTTTTTCTAAAAAAAAACAATTCTATTTTAAATAAAAAGATTTGAGAGCCCAGCCGATTTTTTGTTTTTTACTGATCCGCATCCTAAAAAATTCTCGTCTTTCAATTTATCTAAAAGTAAATCAACTAATCCGTTCCTAAATTAAAACATTTGGAAAAAAAAAATTTTTAAAAAAAGAGATTACATTTTTGTTTTTAAAACTTTTGTTTTAGAAGCTTTTATAAAATTTACCTTTTATATAAAAAATTTATAAAATATTAATATTCTTATTATATACACTCATGTCCTAAATTAAGGATAATTCAGAATCACACAGAAATTAAACTCTAAAATAAAAATTTCACCTGTAGAATTATCATACACATCTTGAAGAAGAATATGCAAATTACAGGAAACCACCAGATGGCGCGGATAGTACGTCACAATGACGAGAGTGTAAGAGAGGGGCATATAAGGAATGGTGGCAAAGAAGTAAAATTGTTCACAAGCGCTTTAAAAGCCTTTCAGTGCAATAACCGCATAGTTATGGCACAAAGGAAGCATTTGGATGATTTTTTACGTGGTAGAATTATCAGATGACTGGAATGTGGAAATACCCAGCTGGAAATATCCGACGAACTTAGAATCGCCCACAGTGTTATCTCCAGGCTTTGGCAGCGATACCAAGATGATGGTAATGTGAGTAGATGTTACAGCACAGGTCGCCCCCGAGTTACAACGCCGAATGAGGACCGGTATTTGGCAGTTACTGCCAAATGAAACAGACGGAGCACAGCATCAGACCTGTCTCGTCAGCTATCGGTACGACAGTTTCAAGGCAGACCGTGTACAGACGCTTAGGGCACATCGGTCTATATGCTCGTAGGCCTGTCAGATGTGTTCCCCTTACCGCAACTCACTGTCGCCTGCGAAGAACTTGAGTAGAGAGCATGCATTGTGGAAACCGCAACAGTGGTCTTGTGTGTTATTTTCCGACGAGTCCAGGTTTAGTTTGCAGTCTGATTCTCGTCGGACTTTCATATGGAGAGCGCCAGGTACCCATTACCACCAAGAGAACACCATTAAACGACACCGTTACGGTGGTGCAGGATGGCTCGTTTAGGGAGGAATTATTCTTGGTTCCAGAACTGACCTGCATGTTCAGAGTATAACGATGACAGGCCACATCTATCGGGATGTCATTCTGGAACAACATGTACGTTTGTTTCGGGGCGCCATGGGTGCTGAATTTCGGTTTATGGATGACAACGCCCATCATCACCGTGCAAACATTGTAGACGAATGCCTTCAATCGGAGGATATTACCCGTATGGATCGGCCAGCATACTCACCGGACTTGAATCCAATAGAGCATGTGTGGGATATGCTTGGCCGACGAATTGCAGCCCGTCAACCCCCTCCCACCAGTCTACCGGAACTTCGAGGGCATTGCTTGATGATGGTGTAAGATCCCCAAGATCAGGTTGATAATTTGATACTCAGCATGCGTAGGCGTTGTAAGGCCTTTATTGCATCGTCCGGGAGACATACTCTGTATTAACCATCATACTAACCATGTTATACTGTCTTTTGTAAATAGGTTCTTTTTTGAAATTTGCTCCATGGAGTAAAAATTGCAATTTTTATTAATTATGTCAAACATATAGCATCTTTTTTGCTCTTTACCTTTTGTTTAATAAGTAGACTTTACAAACAAATCAAATTTGTTTTGCTTCTGTCTCTTCCTTTGCCTGAACTTCATTATCCTTAATTTATGGACATGAGTGCATTATAAGTTACCTGGAAATTCAGTTTTTAATTAGCCTTGTCATCATATCTTTTTTTTTCTTTGTTCGCTAAGTGAGAAAGAAGTATGAAAATCTACCAAACGATGAATTAATCTTTCGTTCTTAACACATTCTAAAATTGATTATTTACTTCTTCCTAGAAAATACAAGAAGTTCTTACATCAATAATATGATTCGAAAACCATTTTGCCTCTCTCCCTTCTTCTGCACAGCTAATGTTTTTCATATTGCATGATTTATTTAATCATTCTTCCTTCTCCTGCTCATTGCACAAAGTGATAAATCTACAACATTCAAATATTAACATTAATAGAAATAGTATAGAAATTTGCAAACAATTATTTTTTTTACTTTTGGTAATCGCATTATGTAATGTGAAATACTCTCCAAACATAAGAAGTAAAACATCAAGAAGGAATCATCCAAATGGAACGAAATTGCAAGTGCTGAAGTCTTGTAATAGAATATGTAAATGTTTATCTTTTGACGACCAATCAGAGTTTCAATGCACTGGAGTAAGTCATCTGAAAGGTGTATAAAACAAAAGGCATTTCAAAGATAAGGCATAGATTCATGAATACATTGTTCTGTCTTTCCACGAGGAATAACCAATACCTTGCAGAAAGATTCACAAACACTATGAGCAGATTGAACCATTTGAGAAAGATTGAGCAATTCGATTGAATCAAGCAGGGTGGTCAAACTGCAGGACTTCGATGCTACCATTCGACGATGTTGGCAGAAATAAGTAAACCATGGTCACACACAGACCGTCACATAGACAGCAGACCTTGACGAGCAAAAACAGAAAGCAAGGGCAGAGCGATTTGTGATTGGTAAACTCAGTCTTTAGAGGGTCCTTATCAATGAACCGACTTGTCACCAGGCCATCAGTGACTGTAATAGCCAATGACAGGCTATTAAGTGTACTAGAACTGTGATCACGGAAACCATTGAGCAGACTATTACTCTCTATTGAAGACACCCGGGTGCGTTAGCAATGATGAAGGGCCAAATCTATCTGGGATTTCATGGAGTAGAATTTTATTCAGCGATGCGCTCTGCTTCAAACTAAGCCCTGATGAAAGACGTATCTTGTGCACATTGCATCAGAAGAATGACGTCTTTTATATCTCAAAAATGAAAACCTCTCATGGCGTTAAATTGGAACTTGACAGAAATTTATTAAATGAGTGGTACTCAAATCTAAACGGAAATGTATGACCTTATTTTAAATCTCTTGAAAAAATAGTATGGAGATTCCAAAATTAAAACAGATAAGAAATATTATTTTCAATTTACCCATACACAAACACATTCTACATGCCTTTATATCGTGTTTAACTTTTGCATTTTACATCACATTTCCTTTTAATTTCCATTTCAAACATATTTTCTCATAGCAAACAAGCGTAATTATAACAGTAAATAATACAAATTTTAAGTAAATTGATCCTTTATCATTGAATAGATGCCATTTTCAGTTATATGGTATTTCAAATACTCGCACGATATTCTATATCTTCCACATGACCTAAATACCGGATTTCCAAAAAAATATATGGCTGCATTTTAAAATTAATTTACAAATAAACAAACGCAGATATTCACTTATAGTTTCTTAAGTTCCATAAATAAAATATACCAACGTTTTTTTTTTTACATTGTTCATTGGATGGTTTCAATGAACGCCCCATTAGTCACGGAGAGCATATCGAGTTAGTTCGATTAATGTCATTTCAGCTTCTGCTAAGGAGGCCAGATTTTGTTTTTGACCATTCGTTACCTATCATCATAAATCTTTCATACCTCTTGTATATTGTGGATCTTAAAGGTGGGATTAATTTAAAGGTAGCCCAAAATCTACGGTGTGCATGTGTTGTTGATTTAACTTCAATAAGCCATTTTACAACTTGTGCTTGCTCTTGAGAAGCCATTTTGAAACGAGACTGTTGCCAAACGTGGACATTGTACCACTTTGCTGCATTTCATAAAACAGAAAATTTAATCTTTTCTTTATGAAAACATAAAAAAACCGTAAGCGAAAATCTTTATTTGTTTGTATAATTTATTCACTTTTTAAGTGAGCCAAACTTTTCGGACATCCTATATATTTTGAAAAAAATTTAATGTACATAATAGATAATGAAATTTGATGTATATAATAGGTAATGAAATTTGATGTATATAATAGGCAATGAAATTTGATGTATATAATAAGTAAGGGAATTTGAAGTATGTAATGGGTAAGAAGATTGCAGAGAGCCTAGAAATAGAAGATAATTTTCCCCCTTTAGCTGTAAAGCTCTTTTTCATGAAATAATATGGTCATCTTTATGGTTAACATCATAGCTAGCACAATTTTTAGTGTTTATATATTAGTTAAAACATCATGCGTTGGATTGAAAATTGATTTCCTTCTTTCCATTACTGAAGTTATGTCATAAAAAGCACATATCTGATAGAAATATCAATAATTCATAATTATATTCTTAAGGTATTTAAGAAAAATGTCTCATTACAATTTTATGGTTGGTCTATAAATATTAAGTGGCAAAAAAAATCATCGTTTCATTAGTATCACGTAATTTACTGGATTGAGTTGCCCATTTTTTCATATTAACTAATAAAAGAAATTAAAAACAAAAAGAAAATCTCAAATAAGGATTTAGATTGAGATTAAAATGTGTTACGATTTAAGCTAATATATTGACAGTTCAATCATTTTGAAAATCAATGGATTTTTTTTCTAGGAAAACTAATATAAAAAGTCTATATAGGAGCAGACTAGAACTTGCCTTTTCGATTTTTATAATAAAAGAAGTAGTACAAATGAGGTATTAAAAACATACATACAAAATCAAAAACAATGAGAAGTTCGCTGTGCATTCATGTCACGCAGTGTACAAAAATGAAAAAAATTCGAATTTTGGTTAGTAAAATAATTAGAACACAAAATGATGAATAAATTCATCCAATCTGAGAACGATACAGCAAATTTAATTAAATCTTTATCTATATCATTCACAAACTATATTTATATAGTCAGGCTTTGAAAACATACATTCCGTTTTAACGAGTGTTTGTTTTACTCCGTGTTCTAACAGAAAAAAAATTCAGTTTTTGAGGTCTTGAGATAGTATTGAATTTCACGGAGAAACAACATTGCATTTCTATACTTAATTTATTATTTACTAATTTTATACAAATGAAACATTTGATACAAATTCTTTCTTAGAAAATTGGATATTAAATTTAATTAATTAAACAAACTCAAAGTAAAAAGCTTTCGAAAAGAAAAGTTTATATTGACATTTCAACGTTTTCTAGTTTTCATTTTCTTAAAAAAATGTATTTAATGTCTCAAAAATAAGAACCATGAACGAACCAGTTTAAATTACAAAGATCAATTACAAATCAGTTTTATTTGAAAATAGTGATATTTTTTTTAATCATTTGTGGTAGAAAATGGAATAGAAGTTTTTTATCAATACTTTTTCTCTTTCTTTCTTTATGTTATTTCTAAGGAAATGCATTAAAAACAAAACTCCCTTAAAGTACGTCCTAAACAAATATCTTAATATTATATAATAAAACCTCCAACTCTACTTCATTAGAAACCCAGGTTACATTAATTGTAACTTCTTAATGAAAAATACCAGCTCCTTGGACTTTTCAACCTTTTTTCTAATCTAAAATATCTTTATCAGAAACAAAGAGAAATAAACCTCCCGAAATCCCTCCCTATTTTACCCTCCCAAAGCTTCAACTACTGAGCATGCGCAGAGCACAGGTACACGGAGAATCTAACTCCTCTGACAGACTCCAATCATAAGCACAGTCGGCTCTTATCTCTACACAACGTCACAAGCCGGAAAACAGTCTTCTCCTGAACACAACAAACCCCTGTGAAGAGGGCTTCACTCCAGCCGAGCAGCTGGAAAAAAAGTCAGCTGTTGCCCCGCAGGCTGCAGCTGTTTTTTTCCATATTTGTTTTGATTTTTAATATTCAGTGGTTTGTTCTTGTATCGGACGTTTTGAAGTTAAAAAGTAGAGTTGTTGTCTCTTGAAACTTTTTTTAAAAAGTGAAATCGTTTGCAAAATGATTAGTATCGAGAAGTTTTCGAATATAATTGCTGAAATAAAAGTAGTTCTTTTTTAGATTTTGGTAGAAAAGAAAGCTAAAAATATTTTGTAAAAGCTGGCGAATTCTTTTCTTAAAAAGAAAGCTAAAATATTAACAACTTTGTGTTAATTTTGAACAGCTGTGGCGCATTGAATCTGAACGCTATCGCAAACTGACAGTACTGTTTATAATTCACAGAACTTTGAAACTATTGACAACTATTTTGGAAAAAACGCTTTCAGTTATCATACTGAATTATATATATTCGTATATATATTTAAATAAATATTTTAATAGACATTGAATCAGAAGATCAAATATCATCTTGAGATGAAAATTGTTGACTAAAGAATTAAATTTGAAAGGTAAGTAATTTTTGACATTATTCCGATATTTCTATTAAAAGTCGTTCAAAAACTTTTTTTAAAGAACAGCTGCTTAAAATAGTTTTAAATTTCATTTTCATTTCAAAATATAAATAATAAGGTATTCAACATAGCCTTTTAGATTTCTAAAACCTATACTTTTGAATTGCATATTTTTGAAATCCATTAAGTCATTGCTACCAATTCAACATTTTTAAAAGCTGTTTTCTATGAACATCAGTTATTGCTTTCGTATTGAACATGGAAATAAAAAATAACACTCTCCTAGACATTTTCAATTCGGAATAATTTTTCTTGCATTTCTTGTTTAATGTGTCTCCAAAACACAAAAATTTATATTTTTCTTTTTTTTAAAAAATATGTATTGATATTTGTATATATCAGATTAAACTCAACAGTTAAGTAAATAATGTACCTGGTTGAATTTTGTTATGGTTTTTATTTTATTTGTGATAAGAATATTTAATTTAAGTAGCATTAAAAAGTTGGAGAAATCTATGTGATATGGAAATAACTAGAAAACCTTTGGTTTGTTTTGTACCTTGAACAAATTTTTCAAAATTATAATTTTTGCCAAAATTAATAGTTTGCCTTTTTTTTAAAATGCATAAACCAGAGGAAAAGAACTAAGTGTTTAATAAATCTACATCTCTCCAAATATTACAATTTAAATTGATGGCGAATGTCTGAAGTAAACGTATTTTGAAAAAAAGTATTTTTTATAATTAAAGGAAACTTTCAGTATCAAAGTATTTTTATTATATCTTTAAAATTAAATTTGAATGGCTCTACTTCCATCATTTTAAACTATGTTTCCAAAACTTATACAGATGTAATATTTTAATTAAAATGATTTCTTAAAATATTCCTCATTAAATATACAAGAGAAAGAAATGAATTGTTGATGTTGCCTTTTTTATGTTAACGAAAGCTTCTACGGACACATACTATTTTCAATTTTTTTAAATGCATAATTAAAAATTAAATTTAAGTTACAGAATAAGTAACATTTATGAAAAAGGAAACATTACGACGCCAAGCTGAATTTTGTTCCTTTTTTATAACGAAATATTCTAACTGAATGGAATAATAAATAATATTATCAAGACTAGCAGAAAGATACAGAGGACAAGAATAATAAATTTATCCATCTAAAAAGATTTTTTTCGTTTTATAAAATATGTGTATTTAGAATTTCAAGATTTATACGCGAGGGAGATGCAGGTCATTTGTTTAAGGTTTAAGTAAAATTTTCCACAAATCAGTTAAAAAATTTGGTACATGATGGCATGACGATTGCAAGCACAAAACCTGTATCTAAAGAACCTGTATGTACTTATATGTCCCACAACAACAACAAAAAGTCTTATGATAGTGATATAATTATTTTTCCTTAAAAAGTAAAGGAACAGTTTAGATGTTCGACTTTGTTAATGCTAAAAGATTCCATTAGAAGATTACGAGAGGAATAGTTGATTTTTAATTCTTGAAGCAGCAATTTTGGTATGATACTCGTATATCAACTCATCTGTTTTCTCGTTGCGCACGCTCTTGGTTGTGATTGAAATAACGAGGTTCGTTGTAAAAAGCCATTTTGAAACTTTAGAGCAATGTTAAGTGAATCATTTTCTGGCACAAGCTGCAATCTACAAAGAACATTATACAAATGTTCGAATCGTAGAAGAAAAGGTCAAGATAGAACAAATCAAATCAGTTAACATTAATGAAATGTTTTATCTTCTTCAGACGTGGAATAAGTACAAAAAAATTAGAAAGAAAGAAAGAAGAACATTCTGGCTAGACTATCTTAATTAGAACTTATTGGAGAGTGTTTACTCTTGGCAATAATTATTTTTTCAGTGAAAGAGGAAACAATCAGGAAGGAAAACTTATATGTTACGCAGATTTCGAAAGTACATAAACATAATTGATGTATTTTCTTATTACATGCAAGCAAAACTAATTTCTAATTTTAACGAAATTGTACGTTCGTCTTATGATAATAATCGTCATAAAATAAAGCAACTTTTCTGAAATAATACACCTTATTATTATTTTATTACGTTTCTTTAAATAATATGAAATATATTGTACATATATATAGTTCGCTCAATTCATTGATAATTCTCTCTTTTTAAAAAAAAATTATTTTGATAATTTAAAGTACAGAATTGTTCTGTATCGAATCCTTAGATGGAAGGGAAATAATGGAAATATTTTAAAGCATATAAAATATTTTCATAATCTGTGTCTAATACAAATATTTTTTTTAAAATTTTCTCACTCCAAATTAAAAATTTTGTATCAATAATATTCAGAAAGAGTTTGTGATGCCAGAATTGAATTCTCAAAATAAAAATTCTATATGTAAGGTGTGTTTAAATGAAAAAGATTTGAGAGGGGTATCTCTGAGAGTAGGGAAACAAATGAAAAGATACATAGACAGAAACAACAATATTTAATGAATGAAATGTATACAAAATATGCTAAGAAAAATCACCCATGGCATTTAGGCAGGCGTCCCATTGTTTAGGAAGGTTGCGAATTCCGTCCGTGAAGAACGATGTCGGTTTATCATAGAACCAGTTCAGAACTGAAGACTTTACATCATCGTCGGAGTAAAATCGTAGACCCATTAGTTTTTCTTCAGCAGTACAAAGATGTAAAAGTCGCAAGGCGACAACTCTGAACTGTAAGCTGGATGTTCCGGAATTTCCCTCTTTTTACGGGCCAATGCCTTGACGCACACCTTGGTGAAAAGCAGCTGCATTGTCGTGCAGAATACCTGTACGTTTGTTTTGATAGCTTTATGTAGCTTATCAAGTGTTTAGATGTACCGTTGGGCCTGGATGGAGACGTCTGACACCTAAAACTCCGTTAAAGGGGTCCCTGTATGTCGAAAAATGCCGTCAACATCATCTTTCCGGTTGATAGCTGAGCTTTGAATTATCTGGGCCTGTGTGAAGCGCTCCGTTTCTGAACCAGATTGCTGATCCATTTTGGACGCAGTTGCATACACACCAGTCATTTTTAAATGAATGCCACATCCTTACGAATGCAGTTATCACAAATCTGCTTGCGCACGTGCATGCGTGGTACATGCAACTTTACTGTCTAGTTTGTTTCTCGAAAATACATTGAGAACTGTTCACATGCGACGCTTTTAATCACTTTTATTTGAACACGCCTCATATATTTAGAATTCATGAAAAATTTACTATAAATAAAAAAAACTATTAGGAAGTTTAGCTAGATTGAGGAAACGAAATAAAAAATAAGCGCAAAATTTACTTATCATTTAAGCGGACTGAGTAGTGGTATAATCCGTAAAAACATGGAATACGTTACCACCAATATAACTTTACTGAACGAGATAAGTTTTACAGTACGTTTTGATGTGGGTGGGTATAATTTCTGTTGGGCGCACAGACCGTTATATTTTGCGAGGAAGCTCTATTTGCACAACTAGTTACAAATACGAGGTTCTGGAATTCCATGTTTGACTTTTACGAGGTGCAACGTGTTTATAGTGGACGATAAACTGATACAACTCTATTCCCAATGGATTTTGAAATAACTTGAAAGTAAATATTCCAAGCTCATGAAATGAATAGTATCCCTAGACTTTAATCCGATCGAGGTATTTAGAACATATTTAGATGAAACGAGGTTTCAGTTCTTTAGCCTCCACTGAGCTGAAAACCCTTCTACTACAGATGTGGCAGAATCTGTTACCACAATTGATCCAGATTTTCAAACGTAGAATGAAAGGTTTTCGTGAATATCATAGTACTGCGATACCGGGTGATCGTACTAACTATCAACCAACTTTAATGATTTGTTATTTTTTTCTGCTGCGACAGACTAACATGTTGTATTTTCTCTATTTTATACCATTTGCATAAATCAAGCAATACATTTATTTTGTACTTCCTTTAACTATTTATTTTATTTATAATAGCTTTCTAAGTAAGAATGTTAATTTTTTCATTCAATCTTGCCCTTTATTTTACACCTTAACATTTCATAAGAATTAACTATATTTCCTAACGTACATCACGGAAATTGCATGACACATTTAAGAACATTTACACCACATAGTCATATTTTTAGAAAATCTGAAAACGTGTCACGATCCGTACTTCATAGACACTTTTTGAAAAGCTGCGAAAAGTAAATTATAGTAATTATAAGACCTCTCTAAAGGGCACTTAAGAGAAGAAATATAATAAGAATGGGACATAATAAGAATGAAATATAAAAGAAAAATTCTGAATCAATTGGATTATGTTTTCTTGCACGTTCGAGGAATATCAAAGTAACCTTCGATGACTAATCTGAAAAATTTTAATATTTTAGACGCATTTCGTAGTATATTTTAAAAAACACTTTCTAGGAACTTTTTTATTTAATTATATGCACAAAATCTGTGCGAAGCAACACTGCAAGTAAATAAAACAACTTATTAATTACAAAAAAAATTTTTTTCGTAATGTGAATTCAATTTCAAAGATGGATTTCATAATTATGCTTTTTTTCCATGTTATGTTTTTTACGCAAGGATTTTTATTTTCCCTTTCATTTTAACCATCTACGTCATTTTCATTATTCTATATCCTAGTAAGAATTCAATGTAATCATCTAATTTTAAGAATGAATTTAAAATGTTCGAGTAAAACTAAAACACTTACATTAGAAATTTCTCCGTCAACTTAAATCACCATTTCTAAAGAAAAATATTTGCTGCAATAGATGGTTATTGTTCGTATACTTTATATCTTACTTACATTCCTTTCATTATCTGAGTTTTAATAATAACTTTTTGTATTCTTATGCATAAACATGTTGTAATAAAAAGTATAACTAAAATTTTTCTTGTCGTTTCGTTTCAAAATGTAGATTATGAGTTTAAGGAAGGGAATTAGCTTATAGGAATATAAGTATCAATGTATATTTTGATGTTACGTCGATAGGTTATTCCAAAATTCTCAACTTAGAAAAATTTGATTTCTAGTAATCATACGTTACTTTTATTAGATAGCAATCTAATTTTTTCGAAAACTTTTTTAAGTATTTAGAAGTAAAGTATTCTTATTTCCAAAATCATATAAAGCACAGAAGAGAGTACATTAGGGCATTTTAATATCAATTTATTATAACTTTTTCTCTTTATTCTTTTTTCCGAGATAAAAAAAAACTCTGTTTGATACAGATGTCATAACCAGTATATATTATTAGTTTGAAAACCGATTTCATTAATTCCTATATGACAATAAATGTAACGAGGAAGTGCTCCTTGCAGAGAGCCCTACTTCTCAAAAAGACAGAAGCTTCAGTGAATAGAAGATTTATCATCAGAAATATCTAATTATAGAAGATTAAAATCTTTCAAAATATTCTTGCAGCAAGAGATAGAGAGCATCCCATCGGTGAGTTTGGTGGAGATCTAGTACAAAAAGTACAGGTTCTGCTATACGGCTTGGACTTTAGTGCGCTATGTTGTTTTCCTTGCAATAGTACATTGCTTAAGGGAAAAAAAGTTTTCCACAGAGTAAGTATGTTCCCAGTATAAACTCGAATAAGATTATGGCAACCCTTGTTCAAGTGAGCAGGATTGCCAACTTGGTAACTTTATCGCATTTGGTGACAAATTTAGCAAAAAAAATTATGTTACCAAGGAAATTTCAAAAAATCACTGAAATCATTCCTTCCGGAAAATTCCAAGAGTCGTTGGTGTTCAGAAGTCAGTCTAGTTCAGAATCTGCTTGTACGTTGTCTGCGATAGGACAGATAGACTTTATCTGCATCTGCTAGTAGAACTGTTCAAGAGAACTGTTTCTGCAGCGCTATAAAACTTGTTTATGACGAGTGCGTTATTTCCATTACTAAAAATAATCTTTTTTAACATTTTTTGCGTGTGTTTACGTTATGTGTATGCAATTAATTAGAGTCTTCGGCTACTTTTACCCCTCGCAAATTTGTAACAATATCTACAAAGTGTTGCACACGGCCCTTTTAGATGAGAAACTACACATATGTGTGCATCTTCTCTCTGGATGACCAACACAGCCTCTTCACTTTTTACATGATTCTAAATTGCGGTAGATCAATGAACCTGATTATGATTTTCTCGGGTAGTGATATTCAATTAGAATCATGTGTTCGAACATCGATTCCATCAAATACAAATCATCCTCTGTATGGAATTGAATTGGCTTCAAATTCTTTTATAGACATTTGGAGGTTCAGGCTGTATTTCTCATGTGCTTTCTACATACAATGGAACTTTTAAGATATAATGGAACTCATAGGATAAGAAGATTTAGTTGAAATAGATAAATCTTCGTATGTTTTAAGATGGAACTTTAGAATTAAATGAATATTCATACTACAGAATCGTCTAATTATGTTTAAAACTTAAGAACTTTTTCATAAAAAAATCCATTTTCCACATCTTTCGTGAAACAGTACTCTAATCAAAACACTGAACATAAACTCATTATTCCTTACAGAAGTTTTTAAATTCTAATTGACTTTCTTGTTCCTTTGATTAATAAATCATAACGCTATTAGTATTTAATAGTAAAGTATTACGAAAAATATCTGACTTGTTTTGCATCGTCTGAATATTTGATGATTTTTCGTCTCATTCCTTAAAATTTTCTTTTCCACATTTTCTCGCTTTTTTGTACAAATTAGAGATAGATCTATTTAACAAAGATCGTTTTTCCATTCATTAGACAGTAAATAAACTAGGAGCTTTTAATTTGCTTCAATATTCGATTCCTTCTAAATTGAGCTCTCCACAAATTCTTATTTTCGTTTAATTGTCTCTTTTATCGGTGTCATTAGTTAAGTTCTTCATTAACTTTTTAAAAAAATATATTCTTGAAAGGCGTATTTGGAATCATTAATTCATATTTTTTTCAAAAATATTGTTGAATAATTGGTGCTGCAAAAATTACTTCTAGTTTACTTGCTTTATTTAAAATAATTTCGAGCAGGACATAATTGCTTTACCATCAGTGACTTATTTATTTTCTGTAATTAATGAAGATATCTATCTAAAAGTGTACATTTAATTTTTTTTACAACTTGAGATTAAAGTGTAATTATTAATTAAAATAAATAATATTTTCTATTTTTTTTAAATGCAACAAATGCTAGCATTCAAATTTTCATTTTTTTAAAAAAAATTAACCTTTGAAAATTATTATTAAAATTATACAATCGATTTTATTGTTTTTGCTTACATAATATAATAATGTTTTTCTAATTCAATATTAATTATTGACTACAATCAAATATAATTATTTTCTAAATGAGCATTAATTATATGATTTTCAAATAGTTATTTGTAAATGATTAATTGAAATGAGTTTCTGACTTTCTAAAACTAAATTAGGATTTCTTTTTTTGTCATCTTTAAATACGCGCAACACTACATTGTGTGTTCATGTTTTAATAATTTTTTTTTATTTTGAAAAAATTAATTCCTTTATGAAAAAATACCGTTTATTTTATTAACATTAGTTATATCACTCACAAAAAAACGTAGAATTGATTTCATGAACAGCATATTTTCCTTAAAATATTTTCCATCCGTTAATGCCATTATTACACAAATATATATTACGTTACTACAAATATTCTATCGTTTATCAGAAATATCGGAATCAGTTTTAAACAAACATTCAAATATTTATTGTAGGATATATAAATCTTTATGTAAAGTACTCCAAGAAATTTATTAGTTAAGAAAAGTATTAAATGATTTGGGAGGGGTTCTTGGTAACATTTTTCTGTGATTTTCATCCAAATATTTTATTACTTTAAAATCGTTTGGCCAAAATAAAATGGCGCGTTGTTAAACTACAAAACAATATTTAGTGCAATAAAAATGATTCTTTGAATTACGTTAAAGCATTATATTAATATGTTTAGAAAAGAATAAGTTTGTTTGTAAAACGTCATAGAACAATGCATATTAATCTTTATGTTAGACATTTGAAAAAAAAATTATTTTAGGATCCGAATTTTTATGGTCCTTAAGTTTTTCCAACCACGCGCCATGATCTCAAGTAAATAAACTGATTCGAACCCAACCTTTGTGCGAGTTTCGAGATTTGTAGTTGGCAACGGCTACAATGTAAATTTAACTAACTTGGCTCGTGGAAATATTTAAGGAGACAGAGGTTGGTTGAGAAAAGATCGTCGGTTTCGGACGAGGTGATTTTGCTCTTCGATTGGAGGCATATGAGATGTGCAACTGGTTTGTTGCTCAGTATTTTTTAAGATGGTTCGAATCAGTTAAACCAAAGTTTGGTAATATTATATTTTGATGATTATACTTTTTTTAACATAAATGTTTTTATTTGCTTCAGTGGCGAGAAGTTTCACTTGAATTATTGAAAGAATAAAAAATGTTTTTAACGAAACTGCTTTATTACTATGCCTCCTCGACATTAAATTTCGCTGCTAAGCTTTGCTTACGTTAATTCATCATGAAGAAGTTATATCATAGTGGTTATGGGCCCAGGCCACGCTCTATGTCGAGGCAGGTTAAGTAGTTGAACCAGAACATGAACTTTGTCCATTTAAATATTGTTCCAGTATAGAATTATTTCTGAAGAACTTCAGTTGCTGGTATACTAAATAGAGTATCGAATATGGAAGTAAACAATCAGATTCCTGTGTTAACCCAAAATAATTGGAACACATGGAAACATGATATGCAAGTAATCTTAATGCATTATGGTTGCTGGCAATTTATTATACAGACCAAGCCGGAGGAACCTGATGAAGGGGCAACCTACAAGGAAAAGTGTGACTTCCAACTACGGAAAGATCGATGCTATACTCTGATTTACACTAGCATCAGTTCAGATCTGAAGAATCTGATAATAGACACAACTGATGGAGTAGTGGCATGGAAAATATTAAAGGATCACTTTGAACCAGTTACAAGAGCCAGGGTTATCCAGCTTTTGGATGAATTCTTCGGAACAAGATACCAACCAGGGGAAGATGTCGGAATCTTCATATCTCGAGTAAAAACGGCGGCAACCAGGCTGCAAGAGGCGGGTCATAAATTGGACGACCTTTACATAGGGTTTCAATTAATAAGGTGGCTTCCTCAGGAATTCCAGTCTACCATACAACAAATTTACAGATGGAAAGAAGAGGACTTCACAGCTGTCAAAATTGAAGCGGAGCTGATATTGGAAGCCAATCGTCTTCAACTTATGAAGCAAGACTTGGATAAAACGGAGACCGTTTACTTCAGCAATTTCCTATCAAAGAAGTTGAGCAAAGTTCCTAGAAATGTAAATACAGTTCCTGGTGGTACGACTGCAACTCCTGCAGATCCAAGTGGTAAAACAGAATATCAGAAAAAGGACGGTAAGTTATTTAACTGTAAAACTACCAAACATTTAAAACGGTCTAGTAAGATGATAGGTCCTTGTTATTTATGTAATAAATATGGGCATCTTAAAGTAAATTGTAAAGAGAAAAAGTCTCGAGAAAAGCCTCCTTCAACTGCAAGTGAAACTTATAACACAGAGTTTAATATAAATTTAAGATTTTGTGAAGCTGAATGTAGTATTATAGAATTAAATAAGCACCTTGTTACTAATTGTAACTTATTTGAGGAAAACTCTGATAAAGGTGTTTGGGTAATAGATACGGCTGCCACGAGTCATTTTTGTAATGACAAGAGTTTATTTTTAGATTTTAGACCAATATATCTAACATGAAAATGTCGTTAGCAACGGAGGATAAAAGTTGTCCAATAGAGGGAATCGGTAAACTTAAATTTTTGGTAAAATATAAGGATAGTTTTCATGAAATAACTTTTTCAGATGTTTTATTTAGTCCCAAGTTAAGAAGAAATTTGATATCCGGTTCCAGATTAGAAAGTAAAGGTGCGCATTTTGTGGGTAACAAGGGTAAAATTAACGTTTTCAATAAAGACTGGCTAAAGTTGTTCTCGGCGACACGCCACGAAAATTTGTATTTTTTTAAGCCTGACCATTATATTTTACCCAAGAGTACAGAAATAAATTCAGTTGTTAATGCAACTGACAAAACAAGATGCGGATCAATTGAAATATGGCATCAACGCTTTTGCCATATTAATAACGATTACTTGATAAAAACTAGTAAAAATGATAGTGTAAGAGGTCTCCCACGTTTAGCTGATAATAAGTCGCCTTGTATTCCATGTAAATTAGCCAAGTCCAAGAGAGTTTCCTTTAAAAAGACGGGGCCGTAAGATCAAAACGTCCACTGGAATTGTTGCATATGGATCTTTGTGGTCCAATGCCAACTGAAAGTCAAGGCGGTAATAAATATTTCTTGAGTATAATTGACGATTACTCGAGAAAAGTGACTGTATTTCCCATTAAGAAAAAGTCGGACGTATTTCATACGTTTATAAGATTTCAGAAACGAGCAGAACGTTTTCTAAATAGAAAATTAATAGCAGTTAAAACTGATGGCGGACTAGAATTTTGTAATAAAGATATGGATACTTTTTTGGCAGAACTGGGTATAAAGCACGAGGTAACAAATCCATATACGCCGGAAATGAATGGGGTAGCGGAGAGATACAATTTAACCGCTGTAGATGGCATTAAAGCATTGCTTAAGTCGAGTGAAGTTCTACACAAGTTTTGGGGAGAAGCATTACTTTGCTTCACTTATGCGTGGAATAGAATTTGTCACAAAGACAGTGAGAAAACCCTTTCGAAAAATATTCAGGTAGAAAACCATCAATATTGCATCTAAAACCTTTTGGATGTTTGGCATATGCTGGCGTTCCAAAACAGATTAGAAAGAAATTCGATATGCGTGCAAAAATAGGAATTATGATGGGCTATGCACAGCGTACTAAAGGTTATAGGATATGGTTAATAGAAGAAAATAAATTAGTCGAGACTATTAATGTAAGATTCGATGAATATAGGAAAGGAAATGATTTTAAACCGAAAACTAATGGTTATCCCAGACTTGATTTAAACTTTCCTGATTATGATGATGAGGAGGACGATTTTGATACTGTAAGAGATTCGTTAGCGAGTCGTTTAGTTTCAAAGACAAGTACAGAAACTCCCACAACATCATTTGAAAAACCAGATTTATCTTCTGATAATCGTAGCTTAATCCATGTTCAGAGGTTAAGTGGATTAGAAATATAGGTAGGGAAGTAACTGGATCCAACGTATATTATTGTATCGAAGGACAGCAACCCGTTTGAGATCTTTTAACGAGATAGAACGATACTGTAATAAGAATAACATTCATTATGACCCGAGTTTGTTTGATTTTAGAAAGGAAGATACTGAATCCCAGGAAGTTAATATGGTTGAAGTAGATATTCCTAACTGTTATAAACAGGCAATAAGATCCAGGGAAGCATCTAAATGGCATGATGCAATGGATAGGGAGATAAACATAATTAAGGAACGCAAGGTTTGGATTTGGTTGATCCTCCAGACAACATAAAAATTTTAGGAAACCGTTGGGTTTATACTGTAAAACGTGATGAAAATAAAAAATAGTTAGATACAAAGCTCGCTTAGTTGCGCAAGGTAACACACAATTAAAAGGCGAATCATTTGACGAGGTATTTAGTCCAGTTGTTAACTTTACTATTGTAAGATTATTTTTCACTATCTGTGTATGTTTGTGGAAATGGATGCATGTTCAAGTAGATATCACTAATGCCTATTTATATGCTAATTTAGATACGTTATCTTTATGAAGCAACCAACTGGATATGAAACTGATACTAACAAAGTGTGTAAGTTAAATAAGGCAATATATGGTCTTCACCAGAGTGGCCGACAGTGGTTTTTGGAATTAGAAAATAAATTAATTAAATTGAAATTTAAGAAATTAGAGTGGGTTAATTGTGTATATATGTTTGAAAATAATGTAATTCTATTATTTTATGTAGATGACATCATAATATTTGGTAGAGAAACTGAAAACGTAAATTTTGTAATAAAATTATTACAGAAAAATTTTGATTTAAAGATTCTGGGTAAAACAAAGAATTATTAGGAATAGAATTTGAAGAACAAGATGATGGTCTCTTTATACATCAAAAATCTTACATTCAGAAATTATGTAAAATTTATGAAAAATAAATATCCTGTAAGTTCATTGCCTATATCAAAAGGCCAAATTCTTTCCAAATTAGATTCGCCCAAAACTAGCGAAGAAATTTTAACGTTTCCTTATAGAAATTTAATAGGATCCTTGTCATTTATTGCTATACGCACAAGACCTGATATTATGTATGCAGTGAATGTACTATCCCAATTCCAATCAAACCCAGGAATAAAACATTGGAATTGTTTATTGAGATTATTAGGTTATTTAAAATACACTCAAAGATATAAATTGGAACTTTCAAAAGTTAAATCACTAAAATTAAGATGTTACTCAGACTCAGATTTTGCTACAAATAGGGATGACCGAGTGTCGATGGGAGGATTCATAACTTTCATTGACGAAACTCCAATTTCCTGGCGAACTTTCAAGCAAAAATCCGTTAGTCTGTCTACTATGGAAGCGGAGTATGTTAGTTTAACGGAAGCAGCAAAGGAATTTATTTGGTTAAAGAATATAATTAATGATAAAAGTTTGAATTTGGAATTATGTGAAAATGTAATATTCTGTGACAATCAAGCTGCTATAAGTTTTTCCAGTTCAACCAGTAGAAAATTATAGAACGAAACATATCGATGTTCGTTACCATTTCTTAAGGAATTTAATAAAACAAGGTTTTCAAATTAAATATGTTAGTACCAAAAGTAATTTGGCAGATATTTTTACTAAACCCATGATAAAGGAAAAATTATAGAATTTTTGTAGAAAACTATTTTCTATTTAAGAGAATGGAACTTTGTTTATTTAGATCAAATATTTGTCTCTTGCAATAAAGATATTGTGAATAAAGTATTGTATGCAACATATATTTTTATAAAATGAAATTATATTACTGATTTGTAAGAGATAATGGTGCGGGGTTGGAAAAAGGGGGCCGATTGTTAGACATTTGAAAAAAAAATTATTTTAGGATCCGAATTTTTATGGTCCTTAT
>BMAO01000827.1:0-68772 GCA_019973975.1 Trichonephila clavata
TTCAATTAGGGGCATATATAGCAGTTTTACAATTTAATGAAGGTGCTAGTGGCTTATTAAAAGTAATAAGTAAGCTGGGATTAAATGTTGGTAGTTATATTGGTACGCGTATTAAAATTGTATGACTATCGACGGATTAACGACGCAAAAGACATTCACTACCTTTACAAAATTGAAAAGGAACAAACCGAGCTCACCGAAAGAAAAAAGGGTTGCGCCAGGAAGAAAAGGAAGGTGTAACATATCATCCTGGTGAATTTTAGAAATTTTGTAGAGTATGTATACCTTTTTACATTAACATAAAACTTTAAATGAGTTTTTCTCAAAATTATGTTTTCGAAAGAAACTTCTTACGAGATGCATGATATTTTAAGAACAAAACAAGATAATGCTTTAAAATTTGTGTGAATGTTTTTTGTACTATTTTCATAAAGTGAACCAAAAGTTTTGTTGTAGGTTGAATAGTTTTTCATTTAATGTAGTTTTTATGAAGAAAACCTTAAAAAATATCAAAATCTTCATATTATAATGTATAATTGCCTGTAATTTTTTTGTATTTTAATATTTCTCTTAGATTTTGGTTCATTTTAAGAAGCACCATAGTATGTATGTTGTGTATAAAGGAAATTAAGATAACTGCATTAGAATGTTTTTTACTGTGTTTCCCGTTTTAGTATAAATTTGGTAAAATTTCCTTCAAAACAACCAATTTTTCTAAAAGTACAATAATTATTTTAAAATGTTTATGTATTACATATTTTTTTCTACTTTTCTTCCTAAAAATACTCAATTTGTTTCAAAAATTGTTTTTTTAAAAAATTTGGGTCCGAAGGTAGGCAGTCACCTTAAAGGTCTCAAGCAACGTTATACTTGTGCCCCATCATTCGTGTTTTTAAACGTAAAAATTCGTAAGATAAGCGAGGAGTAGAAAAACATGCTTTGGAATTGCTTGACTTTATCAACCGATTTGGTATTATGAGAAGGCTACAAGCATTGCGAGAAAGAACGAAGACAACGAAAGCTAAATTGCGTAAGAGAGTTAGACTCAAATTGAGATTTTGAGTGAATACTCTCAAAAACTTCAAACAGTGTTTTTAAACGGCGAGCCCAACTGGAAGTAAACATCATGGAGATAATGTGTTGTGAAGGAAAGGCGCAACTTGAGCGGGACAGAAAGAGATGGATTGAAAAGTGCACAGAAGAGACCCCTTCACTGGACAGCATCAAGGAAAAGTTACGAGGTGAAATCGGAACCCTGAATGGAAAACTTTCGAGGTCCTTGATCCCGCGAGGGTGGAGAATTTTTGCGGGGATTAAAAGCAGCTACATCGAGAATGTCCCCCTCCTCTTGCCCACCAACGATTTTGAGGAGGAGCCCAGGAGTAAAATAATCGCCATTGCCCAGGAGGTAATATAATCAACCCTTATCTAGGTTGGACAGTAAAAATTCATATAATGTATCCTTATTATTAATTTTTCTGTTAACGTTGTATATGCATATATGTTAACCTTAATACTCGTTTAAAGGTGAAATTTTCATAGTTTGCTAAGAAAAACTGTCTGTTATTGAATTATATACGTATTTAGTGTTGTTTGCATGTGTACTCTTAAAATTAATTCAATAATGCTATTTGTGAAGCTTGATATTTATAGTAAAATAATTTTGGTTTGTTTACTTGCTATCTGAATTTAGAGAGAGAGGAAAAGTTAAGAGAGCATTTTGTTTGTATCATAAATCTCTTAATTTTTTCTAAAAAATTAGTTACTTAGATTTTGTGAATTTTCCTATGTGTGTTTTTTTTGTAAGTGAACAGTATTGTCTTTATAGTTCAACATTTTTTAGGATAATTCTTAGTAATACTTTTACGTGAAGTGATTTTAATTTACTTATAGGTTTCTAGTGTAGTGTTTTTTGGCAAACCTGTTACGTGTTTCACAAGTTATGGGTCAATTGAAGAGAGAATATCTCAGAGTTTTCCTTTTAGCAAAGTGGGAATATATTTTTGCGGACATTTTTGGATTAAATATCTTAACCAAAGAAAAGGAGTTTTAAATAAAGTCTATCTGTGCATTTTCGTGTGCAATGTGACAAAAGCCGTGTCACCTCGAAATAGTTACAGATTTATCTAGTGAGGCTTTCATTGCAGCTTTAAAACCATTTTTTAGTAGACGAGGAAAATTGGAACGTATATTTTCAGACAATGCTACCAATTTTGTTGGCACGCAATTCGAGCTAAAAATACTTAGGGAAATTATGAGTAATAGCAACAGTAATTTGAGTAATTTTTTGTGTGAAAGAACGTGTTGAGTGGAGTTTTAATTCCACCAAAAGGGGGCACCAAATTACGGAGGCTTGTGAGAGGACGGAGTGAAATCCGTCAAAAATCACCTCAGGCGTGTAATGGGAAATTTAAGATTTACATACGAAGAATTTTTAACTATTCTTAACCAAATTGAGGGCATTCTTAACTCGCGTCCCCTCTATCCTTTGTCGTGTGACCCTGACGATTTTGACGCTTTGACTCCAGGTCATTTCCTAGTTGGTCGCCCTATTACAGCCATTGCAGAGCCAAGTTTAGCTGAAGTGTCTGATAACAGGTTAAAAGTGTGGCAAAAGCTAACAAAAATTGTGCAACAGATTTGAAAACGTTGGTCAAATAATTATTTAAGTACACTTCAAAATCGAAATAAATGGTATTTTGCAAAGAATAATGTAAAAATAAATGATATGGTAATTCTGAAAGAAGATAATTTACCTATGTGTAACTGGCCTCTTGGTCGAATTCTTGAAGTGTATTATGGTAAAGATAATAAAATAAGAGTAGTGTTAGTGAAAACTAAAAATTGAGTTTTTAAACGTCCTATAACTAAACTTTGTGTTTTACTCTTTTCAAGTGAAGAATGTATGTAAAAATTTCAAATCTGTATTTTTTCAATTCAATTTTGTGTATTTGAGTACTTTACCTTTTTATGTATTATTGTTTTTATATTGTGCATTATTGTGTTATCTGTGAATTGTTCAATGTGTTATTCAACCCGGGGGTGGATGTTCAGTGTTGAACAAATAAATCTTGTGGCGCCCACAATAACAAGTGAATATTTGTCGCGAGAGGGCACTAGTGAGTGTAGAGTTCAGTGTACGTGTAAACTTTGTGTGAGAAAGAGCATATGGAGAACGCTCTAATAAAAATTCTTGTTGCAACGGTTTCGTGCCATTTAATTTGTGGTGTAAACAATTTTAGTGTAAAAGATGAGCTATCAACGAGAGAACGAACAGTCACCATTTGAGGATGCCATTTTGTGGACAAAATTTTTTTTAAACCAATTAATATAAAATGGCATCGTATTTGTTGTTCACTAATAAAGGACTTTTTTCTGTATCTTGTTTTGTTTGTTTGTAACTGCCTTTTGAAACTGGGAAGGTATTTTTACCCCCCCCCTCTCTCTCTATATATATATGTACAAGCCAATAAAAAACAACCTCAAACATTTTTTGCATTTTGTTTGCTTTTTGTTTAATGTACATTATTTTCCTTATGTTTTGAAAAGATTGCTTCTAAATGACTGAAAGGCTTTCCTTCCACAATGAAAAAAAAGGGGAGGGGGAAGGCTTGCAGTTTATAAGAAAAATGTATTGTTTTCAATTTTCATAAATTACTTCTAAGGGAAACATAGAAGTTTGAGTTTGAAAATGATTAAAATAATTCAAACATGGATTTGCAAAATTACTTATCATGGAACACAATTACAGGTTATGAAGCCATGTATTAATTTAAATAGCATTTACTATCAAGAAACAAGTTTTCCCCTGAAATTTCAATTATGGGAAGTTCATATAAATAAGAAAAAATTTCTGCAATACGAAATAAGTTATTTTTTTAATACGATGAAAAACATTCATTTATATTAATAATTCATAGCTTCAATTCAAAAAGAATATTATTTAAATATATCCAATTTGATTTTAATTTCACAATCCAAATTTTATCTGGTTGTCAATTTTAATCAAAAAAGATATAAAAAAACTGAGAATTTCGATTAAATACCAAAAAGCATTGATATTCACTATTACATTGACAAAAATAAATACCAAATAAGTTTTGCTTTATTACATCACGCCAGATACTAGCTTCTGCTGTCACTCACGAAAAGAAATCATTTTCATCTCAGTTAGTTTATATAAGACACGCAATATATTTTTTATCTATACAACACCCTTTTTCATATGTTTTTTCACTACAAAGTTTGAAATTACACAATTATTTCAAATGAAATTCTTAATGCACTTATAAAACAGAACTGTGATTGAAATTGATAAATATCTTTACAATTGCTTCGAAATGGTACAAGTGATGTGTCAGTCTGGAGGTCTTTGACAGGAAACTATATTCTGCAAAACTCGTATTGCGCACTCAACAATCTAAGAAGTGAAACGTTTTGGAAATCAGCCACTTAAGTACTTGAAGACAATTATAGAACTTCTAAAAAAGGTAAAAAGGATACATGTGTGATCAAAGTTAAATATAATATACGCTTCAATGTGAAAAAAGCATTAGCGGAAAAAAGCTTCATATGCTTGAATATAAATGCCTGCAAGATTATTGTTTACTTTTAAAAAAACAAGTGGACTCTTTACGCCAGCTTGTTTTAAAGTAAAAGAGAAAACAAATTCAACCTTGATAAAAGATATTTGAAGCTAAATCAAGCAGTACAATATTTTAGAAATAAAGATCTTTAGATTTTGTCTTCAAAGAAATCAAAACTTTTAAAATTTGCGAAGTATTTCATTTTACAAACTACGCCAAAAGTAGAAACAAGCTTATTTCAAAAGATTTCCTAATATAGAGTTTTTCAGGCTTCATAAAATGCGAAGAAATTGAACCAGTTTGATTTTCATTACTTAAACAACCATCATATAGATGATAAAATATGCCAAAACAAAGTCAATTACGGAAATCAGAAACTGATTATACTTCATCTTACCATAATTCCAACCTTGGAATGTATAGGGAAAAGTCACCATCTTCTTCTTTTTCAGTTTCAGTATCGAATTCGCGTGCAATGAAGTTGAATCTACCGAACCTACTCTTCGCATTTCTTCTTATAATTGGTCTTGTCCAAGAATTCAATAAAAATCTTCACTTGCGGAAATTATGGCTTGTCTTTTATTCTTTGTTACTTTTTCAGATTGTAGATGTATTGGTCATGTGGGCAATAAGTTTTCAAAATAGAATTACTTTGAAAATCAATGCAGCGTATTTGTTTTCACTTTTCTGTAATCTAATAATTTGGCATTCCTTACGGAGAAAAAAGAAGAATTTGTTGAATGTCCTACGAGCACTGGATAAGTTATGTCCTGCCAATATCAACAGCAGAACCAACATAATGATGTTGATTATTTTTAGCTTTCCATTTATATATTCTATTATAATTGCCCTGTGTTTCAACGTAAAAAAAGTGTCAGTCTTCTATACATATGGTTACGAAATGAAAAGTCTTATATTGCAAGCTAGTGTAATCTGTATCAAAACATTTCTTGTATTTATTTTTCATTCTACGTTTCCTTCTCTTGTCGCAGTTTTGTTCTGCACTTCATGTTTTACCTATCTAACGCGAAAGATTCTCCAATATTCCCCTGAGAATTTCGGACCTTCAGAGCAAATTTATATTCTGAAACAAAAAGCAAAGGTAGATGACATCCTCGAAAAATTACAAAATGTTTTCTCACTTTCGTCTTTCTTTGTAATTATATCGCAATTATTCAGCTGCTGCTCTGTGTTAGGAATAATTCTGATTGGCAATCAGTCGACGTTCATGATAGTGAGGGCTATTATTTATGGTATACCTAGTTTTTTGTCTTTACTCGCTGTCCTTTGGGTAGCTGGAGATCTGCCAATGGCGCAAAATCAATTAAAGGAAGCCTTCTATAAAAGAGCTCATTCAAGATTCCTCATAGTTTTGACTTTAGAGGAACCGCAGTGTAAAAGAGAAATACTGGAAAAATCTAATTTCGTATTGAATGGGTGCAGTATTTTTTACTACACGCGAAATTCAATCCTTACTGTAGTTGGAACGTTGCTGACTTATGCTTTGATCGTTTATCAAATTTAAATAACTCTGCAAAGAAATTTGCACATTTAATCATAAAAAGTATTTCCAAATGCATAAATCTATGATAGTAGTAAAAATAATGCACAAAACCTTTCTAGATAAAGGTAAAGGCAATGTATAGTGCTTAGAAGCTCCCAGGTTAATGAGTGAATTGCTTCCCAGAAATAAAATGTTAATCATAAGCACAAACAATGTTTATGTCTGTTGTTTAATTACGAATTATCCTATAGAGAACTCAATAAGAAATTTAATATGATATAAATTGATATTTTCTGTAATTTCTGCACTTGTAAGCTGGACATATTTATGAAAATATATATTGAAACATATCTTCAAAAATTAATTTACTATAGTTTTTTTTTTTTTACTCTCCATAAGTTTATTTTTTTCTAATAAAGCATTTTTCCTGAAGCAGTATTGCTCATGAAATTAAGAGCGATTCTATCCTTAAATTTTTCTCACTTATGTAGTCATTCAGGAACGTGGCTTAGAATAACTTTATTTGAAGACTATAATGCAGTCATTTCTTTTGAGAAGATCAAATGACTGATTTTGAAAATCTCCCCTTTCTGTTATTTAAAATTAATCTTTATTAAAATATATTACACTATTTATACATTTCGTTGAAATATAATTTTCGAAAAGAATGGTGAATGCATCATTTTTCTTAAATGATACGGTAATAAAACATTAAAAGAAATAACGTATTTACTCGAATTTAAGCCGCACTTTTTTTCCTACTTTAAAGCTCTTCAAAATTGGGTCTTTCTTAAAGTCAAAGGCATACACCACAAATTCATTGGATGGAAGAAATTGAGCATAATACTAATGGTTAGAACAATTACAGTATGTAATTTAAAGTTTTTAATGTTGGTAAAATAAATAAATAATTTATTTATTATTTCTCCTTTTAATTTTCTAAAATTTCTTAGGTATCTTGTATAGATAAACAAACCATTTTACACTATTTTTCGTTTTTTCACAAAAATGTGTTGAGAATTAGGGGTGCATCTTAGAATTGATGGCGGCTTAGACTCGAATAAATATGGTAATTTAAATCATATATCTGTCATACACAGGCCGGTGGTGGCTGTATTAATGCTTAGGGGGACGTTCTCTTGGGCTTCTCTGGGACCCGAGACTGTGGTAGAGCAGACCATGAATGTTACAGGGTATCTGAACATCATTGCGGACCAATTGCACCCTTACATGGCTCTGTTTTTCCAGCTGGAAATGGAATGTTCTAACAGGACAACGCCCCGTGGCATAAAGCTAAAATTGTGTTGGAGTGGTTCCAAGAACATGATGCTGAATTCCAGTTAATGTCCTGGCCACCTAACTCACCGGATCTCAACTGATCGAACACATTTGGGATGTCATGGGACAGCAGCTCAGAGTTCAAAGTCCAACAACTCGCATAATGTCTGACTTGCGTGGCCGTTGCTTAAACATCTGGTACAATCTGTCTCCGGCCATTTACCAAGGACTTGTGGCATCCATGCCAAGGCGGGTTGTAGCTGTGTTGCATGCCAAAGGTGGGCCAACTCGTTATTGACCGGTGGTCATAATGTTTTGGTTCTTGAGTATATATATATATATATATATATATATATATATATTCGTATTTCATTTGTTTTACTTTAGCAAAATTCGAAGTTTTATAAAAATTTTTTAAAAATAACGGAATGGTGACTTTTAATGAAGCAAATATAACCAATAATATATTAGGATAATACAGGAACGAAATATAATTTATTAAAAGCTCTTACTTTAATGTTTAATGTACCATGTATTTACAAATCACATTTGTATTTCTAATAATTATTAAATATTATTATAACTGAGTTTATTTAGTTTTACAGTAAGAAACCCTTAGTATTATGAATATATTTTTTAAAAATTAGTTATTCAATGCAATATTATTATAAATATGGAATATTTTATGTAGGTTTTTATAATATAGGAAAGCAATTGTAATATAAACAACCAAAAAATACCATTAACTTGGTTTTTTTTTAAAGTTGAACAATAAAAGTAATATACTGAAACTAAACGGAAACATTATTAGGGGCAATGACGTCTTGCTTTTGTTCTGTACAGAGATTAATGGTTATTTTCCGCGTGTCATTTGGAAATTCATTTTGTTACTATTCTGAAGGATTTATATTTCATTTTAAATTTGAAATCTTCACATATTGTTGAACAATACCGATCAGTGGAAATGAGAAACGTAAAGAATCTCTAGTTTCGAAGGCGGGAAATGAATACTAAAAGTTATGACTGCTAATTAATTGAGGGTATTAAAAACTCAATCAGAAAACATTGAAACGACTCAATCTTGACCTTTTTAATTTGGAGATTGTTTTAAGAAAGAATTTTTGCTGTCGTATTTGTATTGTATTATTGGTACAAGAGACGGAAATATTTAAATTATTTTCAATGTGATTATAGAGAGAAAAAGGTAGTACAGAGTTTAAAGTGATATTAATAACTTCATAGCAGCAATCCAAAAGCAGAATAATTTTTTTAACTCAAATTTATTTTATTTTAGCTATACGCAAAACTAACCCTGTTGTTAATTGTAATGTAAGAGAAAAAAATTTGAATTTCCAATAGTAACTCAAAGGTATATTAAATATTCATTACAACTTTCCCAGGGAAACTACAACTATCTCATTTTTACTACATGCCAGAAATATAATAAAAGATAAAAATAGAATATGCAGACTTTTACAAAAGGCATCCCATGCAAAAATATATCTATTGATACGTTTCTCTCTCTCTCTCTCTCATATTGGTTGCTGTTTCAAGTAATAAATCAACTTTTAACGTCAATGTATGTATATGCAATTTCAAAGTAAAGAAGAAATATTATGTTTACTTCAGTAGCAGATGTTTAATACCAAATTGAATCTAGGAAGCCAGTCTGACAAATTTTAAAGAGTTTATTTTTCATTTTACAAAATACGTCAGAGACCTAAATGATTTCGAGAACTGCGTTTATCAATCTTAATTAAAATACAGAAAAAACCAGTTGACCTGATTTTCTTACTTAAAGAATTGCTTTGGGAGCGTCTTTATACATACATATGCGAAAGCAAAGTCCTCTAAAGAAAACAGAATCTTCTGCTAATAACTCATCTTTTTATAATTCCCCACCAAGACTACATGCGCCACATTCTCCTTTTTCAATTTCAATTTCTAAATCGCATACAATGAAAAGGAATTTACCTACTATTTTCATTTCCTCTTCTGATTGGGCATATTCCAGAATTCAGCAAAAATCTTCTGTTGGGAAATCTATGGTTTGTCTTTCCCTTTTTGTTACTTTCTGAGATTTTGGATATGTTAGTTATGAGTATATCAGTTTCAAAAGAGGAGTTACTTTAAGAAACGACGCGGCGTACATATTTTCTCTTGTCTGCAATTTAATGATTTGGCATTCTTTACGACGGAAAAATAGCCATTTGATGGATCTTCTGTGAAAGCTCAAAAATATATGTCCCGCTATTCACAATAGAATAATGGACATAATTGTGTTAATTCTTAAAACTTTCCTTTTACTTTTTCTGTTACAAGTACTTTGGTTTGCAACAGAACAAGAGCTTCGCTTTTCTACGCTTATGGTTACGAACTGGAAAGTTCTGTAATGCCGGCAAGTGCAATCTGCATCAAAAAATTTCTGCTCTTTCTTTTTCATTCTACATTTCCTTCTCTAGTCACGGTTTTGTTATGCAACTTGTGTTTGCGTTTTTTTTTTGTTATGACTGTCTCACGCAAAAGATTCTCCACTACTCGCCTGAGGAATATAGGACCTCAGAATAAATCGAAATACTCAAGCAAAAAGCCGAGATCGACGATATCCTCGAAAAGTTACAAGATATTTTTTCAATTCCATCTTCTTTTGTGATTATATCGCATTTATTGAGCTGCTTATCTTTCTTGGGAATGCATTTTACTGGCAATTTTTTGAGGTGCATTGAGGTGAAGGGTGTCTTTTATGGTGTACCCAATTTAGTCTACTTAATAATTCTTCTTTGAATAGCTGGAAGCATACCAGTAGAGCAAAATAAGCTGTAGGGTGCTTTCTTTAAGCGAATTCATTCTAGATTCCTCTTACTTCTGACTTCTGAGGAGCAGCAATGTAAAAGAGAAATACTAGATAAAAATGTTTTCGTGTTGAATTGGTGCAGTACCTTTTCCTACACACGAAATTCAATCCTTGCTTTTATTGGGTCATTGCTGACTTACTCTTTGCTCTTTTATCAAAACTAAAAAATCCTCAAAAATATTTTGAATAATTAAAGGAAAATTCTGGTCCCAGAAATTTATAAAAGAATCATTGCTGCAATTAGATGTTTTCATACCTTGAAGAGATATTTGAAATCCTCTTTCCTTAAATTAAGAACTAAATTGCTTCTTTACAAAAGTCTTATAAGATCTGTCCTGACTTGGCCATTGACTTTAAGTGATAAGGAAGCGTTGGAAATTTTCGAGAGAAAGATCTTATGCTGCTTTCTTGGTGGGATCCAAGTGAATGGATCATGGAGAAGATCTCGTTAAGATGGATTGACTGTGTTGAAAAAGAACTGAAAATTTTAAAGGTCAAAAATTGGAAAACAGTTGCCAAAAGTATGGATGACTGTAGAAGACTTCTGGAGAAGGTCAAGACCCCGTCAGGGTTGTCGAGCCATTGAAGAATAAGAAAGGAAAATTGAACCTCCAAATACATGAAGTTGATGAATGTTGAAAACAAACTGATGAACAGAGAGTTTTGTACAATGGTAGTGGTAATGTATAATGTGTTAAATTACCTATGTCAACCAAGTAATTACTTTTTCAAAAGTATATAAATCATGAATAATATGTGCAAAAGTTATTTATATATACACACTGTTCATTATTAGTTATCTGTGAAGAATAGATTTAAAAACTGAGCACAGCTTTCAAACTGAACTTTATTGATTCTGTACATTGAAAAACATATATCTTTAGGAAAAATTATTTGAACGTATCTTTAGAAAAAATATTACATTGATTTTTGTATCTATGTATTTGTACATTCTTGTAAACCCTTTTTTAAGAACTGATGCTGAATATAATTCAATGTTTATCTATCGAAACAGGATTCACACTCAACGAGTCATTCATACACGTGATACAGAATTACCTATCTAAAGATTACAATACAGTTATCTCCTTTAAGAAGAAGACTGACCCTGAAAATCTCTATTACTTTATTTTATACAATTTCTGGTTAAAGTATGGTCCTTATATTTTTTGTTGAAATACTTATCAAAAAAGAAAGTGCGAATGCATCACCTTTTTAAAGAATACCATGTTCCACAATAGAATTCGTTCAGAAATCTCACAGAATTGTTTTGGGGGCATTTTGTTCTCTCAATGAGACAAATTTCTTTAAATTCACCCTATAAGATTGCTCAAGAAAGACACTAAGTATATAAAGTAATGTAGAAAGACACAAATTCCTTGATGCCTTTCCATACGAATTCCGTTAAGATTACTAAAGAAAGTTACAATACCTTAATGCTACAAGTAGAAAAATATACCCTAACTGGGCTGATTAGAATCTATGATATTTAGAGTGTCATATGTCTCAAGGGATCATTAGTAATTTATATACTATATGGTGTGTAGAATGTTTCTTTCTGATTCTGATGGGTCTTTTTTTCTACACTGAGCATCGTGGCACACACAACACAGTACTCTTCGACATTTGAACAGATGTATGCGTGTATTTTCCACGGATATAAATGAAGCTATCTGTTGCTGGCTTGCAGGAAAAAAAATTAAAAACTATACGGATAATGAAATTAGCCCTTTTAAAATTTAGTCCAAGCTCTTTAACGATTTTCAGCTCTACATTTTTGACAAAGGAGTTGACACAATTATGAATCGATTTTGTTCAAGAAATAAAATCTACGAGATTAAGAGAAGCCCAAACATAATGTACATTTTCTATTGTATTATTATATTTACAAAGCTAGAAGACTTTCTTAGAACTAAGGCCTCAGTGCATTACATCAAATAACATTATACAGTATTTGAAATAACATACTAAAATTGCATTTAAATGAAACAATCCAAATCTGCAAGTTGTCACATTTTTCATGCGCAATAAGATGAAATTTTACTCAAAAATATGAATTGATTCTTAAATTTTAATGGATGAAGTACGTCTCAAGAAACATAGGAGGTAATTCTCACTTTCAACATTCGCCCGTTATTAGGAATTGTAGTTACCCAACTTTTGATATTTCGATATTATTATTCAAGGGAAAGTTGGACTCGTTGAAGAGCCTACTTTGCATCTATTATGTCGCATTGCATCGGTATAACCGCTAAATCATTCGTATATTAATGAGTTTAGATTAGTGAATTTCTTAAGGAATTTCATTCCATTCTTTGGATTGGAGAACTACAAATACGAATCTCGCCATTTCCTGTCTACTTTCTGGAACTCACCTAGTGACGCATTATAAAAAGAACCTTTTAACCATTAGAATGCATGAGGATGATTTATCATCTAATGAGAAAATATTATGAATTTTATTGTACTCGTAAAATATTTTGACAACCGTGCATTAAACTTTTTGGATAAAAGCATAACCCAGTGTCAAGCATGGAATACTATTAGCGATGTTGTGATAACTATCTTGTTCCTTCTCATTCCATTGCTCCGAGAAAATCAACATCTTTTGTTACTTAAAACACCTTTTGTATATCTAACAATATAAATCTGACTCTGTAATGGTTGGAGGCTCTGTAACAGTTAACAGAAACCTGTTTTTCATAGGGTATTATGAACTGAATGATCTAATTCCAAGTAACGACAAAGAATATGAAATTGAGTGTCATTAAGACGTTTCAGCAAAATTTTTCCATTAAAGTAAGATAATGACTTGAAACATGTAGTACACAATATGAAGAGGCGATATTTTTATAAAAACGGAATCAGAAAACACTTTATTCTTTATATTCCTCATTTATTGATGCCATCGCGAAATGAGAGGACTCTGCTCCAAATGGCAGTTAAAAATCATGAAATAAAAGTCAATAATAATTTAAAAAGTGTTCTGCAAAAGAAATATGACATAAAAGTTTTTCAGATACAGCTAAAAAAATTACTCGAAACTGTAATACGGCACTTGGAGGTATCAGTAAAGGATAAAGGACATGTAACAGCATATTCATTCTCCTAGATTTATCAAAGTTTCAGAAGTTATATTAATGTATTCTCAATTGTTTAGAAATAAATTTCTGAAAGAGTTTGCCCAAATAATAAAATGCTTTTATTTTCTCTCTCTCTATTCATTTTTCTGAATGGTTACAAAATAACTTATTTGTTTGTGGTTGCATTAAAAATGCTATTGAACACACACACACATGCTAATGCGTATTTTTTTACTTCGAAAACTTTAATTATCAAGAAAAATAAGAGAGTATTTATTCTCAATCTAGGAAATTATTGATCAAAATCAAATTTTCACTTCAAAAATAAAAAAAAGAGTTCAAAAACTAAGACTGATATTTTTCTAATTCATAGTTCATTATTACCACGGAAAAATGCATGGCTTAAATTTAAGAAAAATAAATAGGAATAACAGGAATGAAATCATGTAATTTTTTAATGCAAAATGTTTTGAAATCAACAAGAAAAGATAATCTGTTTATGGTTTCTATGTATTTAAAATAGTTTTTAAAAAAATATATTTTCCATTATGTGCATTGAGCGACTTCTTTAAATCAGTACGTTGATGAAGCAATAGATTGATACAGCATATAACTGATAAAAATATCATTACCAATAACCTTTTCATTATATAAAAGCTTATAAAATAGTTTTAATAAATATTATAAATAGAAAAAGGAAAACTCTGCATATATCATTAACTTATCGTGCTCAACTTACATTAGCAAGAAGACAATTAATTCCAGGAGAATTGCGACCACTAGAATAAACGGGGGCTCACTTCAAAATGCTATTCATTGCTTTAATGTCACTGAGAAATGTTAATTATCGTGGGTTCACAAAATATCACCCTTTTAAAATTCTATAGATCCTTTCTCTATATTCGTATTCCCGAGAATTGAAGACAAACCTATGATGAATTCAAAAGATACTTATGTATCTATTGACTTCGAGTGAGTGAGTGAATATATTAACATTGCACTGTTCAACTACACGAGGACTTTTGGTGACGAACCTCGTCATTTTGAACCATGGTCACGTGACGAGGACAACACCTGAGCTGGCACCAATATCTCCTAAGTACTACACCACACCAACGGGGGGGAAGTTCGAGCTCTCGAGAGTTTTAACGTGCATCCCTACACAGCGAGTCTTCATTGGTAGTGGCCTCGAACTCACGACACGCAAGCCATGACTCCGTTACCTTGACCACTAGGCTACCCCTATTGACTCAAGAAGACTGCTTTCTTCCTCCAATGTGTCAAAACCCTCAGTAATGAAAGAAAAGGAAAACTATGCTGATTTACTTCAGTTCAACTCTGGTACTTATCAATATAGGACGCAACTTTCGACAAACTGTAGGATTCCTATTTCAGATCCAAGATCACATATTTCACCTGATAATAAATCCAATTTGCTATGTTCCATTTTTTTCTGGACAGGAATTTTTTCTGAATCAAACGGAAAAAAATCATTTCGCACAAAAAGAATCTTTTGTCCCGTACTTCTGTTTGTGGGAATTGTTGATTTTGTAATCTTATGCATATTAAATTTTAGCAAAATTAGCTGGAAATTAACCATAGGCCAGTTTGTACCCGAAATTATAAGTTTGGTTATGTGGAGTTCACTGTACCGTAAAAGAAAGATTCTGAAAACTGTTCTGCGCAAATTACAAGTTCTCCCTCCGTATAACAATGAGAAAATTTTACATTTCTTAGTTTTTCTCATCCTTTTAGTGCCTGTTGTTTTCCCCGCCATAATCACCATTTTCAGTCACTCGTAGAATTCATTAAATAGGCATGCTTATGGATTCGAAGTGAAAAATCATTTTGCCGGAATTTTGATGCTATTTACAAAAAGAATAATCCACTTCATTGTGTTTCCTACATTCCATTGCCTCATTCTTTTTCTGTACTGCATTATTTGTTTGCGTTGGTCCTCCTTCGTCAGACATTTATCTCAACAAGTTGATCATTTCTCTCCGGAGGCGTTTGGGCCTTCTGAATAAATTAATATTCTCCGAAGCAAAGCAAAGATGGACGACCTCTTGGAGCTCCTACAAGACGTTTTCTCTGTAGCGACATTCTTCCTTTTTAGAGCAAATTTCCTGTCATGTTATAGAATAATTGGCTGGCACCTCGTTGCCTACTGGGAAGAAATAAAAGTATTACACTCAGTAACTTACGGTACCGCATCCTTCATGAATTTGATTGGTCTGTTTTGGGTCGCCGGAGGACTGCCATCGGAAGTGGATAGTTTGAAGAAGAACTTTTATAAAAAAGCGCATCTGAGACTTATATTTGTTTCGACTTCGAAAGAGCCCCAGTTTAAAAAGGAACTGTTAGAGGAACCAGAATTCTGTTTTCTTGGTTGGGATATCTTACCATACAAAAGAAGTTCCATTCTTGCTATCATGGAAGCTTTGTTTAAGTACACGGCATTCGTTTTTGCCATGAAATAAGTTAAAATTTAAAAGGCTCAGAATAATTCAATCTCTTTTTTATGCAAAACAGTAATTCCGTAATTAATAATAAGACAAATTTGGGCCATATATAATTGAATTATCAAGCATTTTAAAGCTTAGAATTGGAGTTCTTTGCCTACTAGAGGTAAGAGTCAGGGAGTACACAGTTTTCGGGGAAAAATTACTTATAATTTGGAAAATCCAATTCACCTTCTTAAAGATATGTGAATCGCAATTTATTTTTTAGCTGTTTTCTTTTAGAATTAATAAGGCATTTCCAAAAATCCGTACTCAAACTTGGAGTGTTGCAGATAATCATTCACTAATAGCAATCACATTGGGAAACATAAGCGAAAACGGCTAGGTGTAACTATAGGTGCCTTCCCAAGATGGCACTTGCAGGCTGCTTCGAGCGAATAGGAATCCTTTCATGAATGCCAGGCGTACGCATATATACTTGAGATGTTATCAAGCGAAATGAAATGGGTTGCAGTTTCGATATACAACGTGGTGCCACCCAAATCGAAAACATTTCACTCGAGAATAACAAAATATTTGGAAACGTGGATGTCTCGAGGCAAGGTTGAGGTATATAAGGAAACCGCGAATAGCAGGAAGGGCCACAATGGAAGGGAGACTGTTGGAGGAAGTCCTGGAACCACTTTCCAGCCGCTGTGAATGAATAATGTTTGTTACCTTTCTACTGCATGTTGCATGACAAAGCCTTGCATCCCTATCATCAACAAGGGGTTAAATTATTGCAGCCGGATCATCACCCATGATGCATGGTATGGGGCAAAAGTTTCTGAACCAAGCTGAGGTACATATGTATATTGATTTTCCTGAAAAACACTGTCAACAATTTCCCTGCTCCCAAGAGTTTTAAAATCGTCTACATACATTACGGAGAACGGGGAATAAGAGCAATATATACATATTAACTTGACTTGGGTCTTCTTGCATAAGAAATTCTAGCACTTTTTGTTAATACAAAATGATCTCTTTGGAACATTCTTTTCTTACACTGTATTCCTTTTGAGATAGGAACCACAAGGAAATCTCGAACAAGCTTTTTTCAAAAAAGCTTTTTCGACAGATGTTCTTCACCAAGAGTTAAAGCCAAAATTATTACTGGAAGGATCAGTAAGGTAGTGTTGCAGATAAGGCAGCAAAAATAATTATTCAATTTTTCAAAGTTCGATTGAATCCCAATTTGTGAGTTAGTTTGTCAATAAAATTAATGATATTTCCATGAAGAGTGGCGATTAGATAACTTGATTTTCTCGTTTTACAGCATACCATCGAGTTACTGGAAAGAATACTGGATAAAACAGATTCACCATTTTTCCTTTCACACGAAATTCAATTCATGCTGTTATTGGGAGGACTTTGCTGAGATTTATCAAAACTGAAGAATTCATCAAAATAAATTGAATGAAAATAAAAAATTATGTTAATAATTTTTAGTAAAGCTACTAGTAACGAAGAATCTTTTGAAGTATTAAGCAGCTTATTTCTCAAAAATAATTAAATCATGAAGAGCAAAAACAGTGTTTAAATGCATAGGGTTAACTATTAATTCTCTTATAGAATCAAGTCAAAAATTGAGCACATCTCACCAAATGACACTTTCTCTAATTTTTCTTATAATGAAAGATAAACATTTTTAAGATAACATATTTTAACGTATCACGAAGAATAATTTTTTTCAGTCATAATTTTTCACCCTATTATTAATTTATTCTTATAAAAGTATTTTTTATGAAGAGAGGATGCTCAATAATTTTCAAAGGTATTTTAATTCTGTAGTAAAATTTTCCCACTTATCTAGTCATTCAGACACGTGGTACAGAATTATCTAGACTTTAACTCGGTCATTTTCTGTTTCTGGAAGATGAAAGGGTTATGTCTGTGAAAACCGCCGTGTGTTACTTCAATTCATTTTTTGTTACAGTATGGGACTTGCGATATTTTAAAATCTATACATATAAAGGAGAAAAGCGATTCACTCACTCACTGACTGACTAATCACGATATGTCCGGAACTATTCAACTTACAGACTTGAAATTTGGTAGACATGTTCCTTTTATAGAGTAGAGATCCGCTAAGAACGGGTTTTGCAAAATTCGAACCGCAAGGGGCGTTACTAGAGTTAAGGGGCGTTATAAATAATTGTTTTCATTTTTAAACTACTCGATGTACAAACTGGAAATTGGGTAAATAGATTCCTTTCATAGAGTAGAGATCCGCTACAATATGAGTTTGGGGAAAATCGACCTCCAAGTCACGTTGCGGGGATTAGGGGGGCGTTCTAGATAATTATTTCTATTTTTGAACTACTTGACCTACCTGCTTGAAAATTGGTAAGCATGTTTCTTTCATGGAGTAAATATCCATTGCAAAACGGGTCTTGGAAAAATTGACCCCCAAGGGGTGTTGCGGGTTAAGGGGAGACATAAATAAATTGAAATTTGGTAAGCAGATTCCTCTCATAGGGTAGAGACACGCTACAAAATGCGTTTCGTAAAAATGGATCCCCAAGTAGGGTTGTGGCTTAAGGGGAGTGTTATAGATAATTATTTCCAATTTTAAACTACTGGACGTACAGTCTTGAAATATGCTGATCAGAATTCTTTCATGGATTAAAGATCCCCTATATAATGTGTTTTGTGAAAATCGACGCCATGTGGCGTTGCGAGGGCTCAAGAGGCGTTATAGATAATTGTCCCTTTTTTTAAACTTCTCGAAGTACAGTCTTGAAATTTGTTGAGCAAACTCCTTTCGTAGAGTAGAGAACCGCTACAAAATGGGTTTCGCGAATATCAACCACCAAGTTTCATTTCGAGAGACTAGGGGCGTAATCGATATATATTTCCGTTTTTACTTTATTAATTCTAACTGCTTTAAAATTGACATGCATGTTCCTTTCATGGAATAGAGTTTCTCTAACAAAGAGTAAAACGAAAATTGACCCCTAAGGAGGGTTGTGAGGGGTCAAGAGAACTTATAGAAAAAAATTCCTGTTTTTGAATTGTTAGATCCACATACTTGAAGTTTGTTAAGCATGTTTCTTTTGTTGAATAGGTATCCAATAAGAATGTATTTTACGGAAATAATCTTCTGAGGGGAGCAGAGGGTTACTGGGGCGTACTGACAAAAAAATTCCTTTTTTCGAACTACAAGGACTATAATAATGAAATTTGGTTTGCATTTTTCTTTTGTTGAATTGAAATCCGCTAAGAACGGTTATTTTGGAAAACCACTCTGAACGGGATTACGGGGGTAATTGATAGTAAAAATTTCTTTTTTTTCTGTTAGATTTAGATTTGAAATTTGGCTTGCGCGTTTATTTTACGGAGTAGAGATCCACCACACACAAAAATTGGTTTTGCGAAAATCCACTTCGTTATAGGGTTACGAAAGTGCATTCTATACTTCAATTTTATAGAAAATACAAAATAGATGAGTTCTGCCCTTTTTTATTTATCAAGAGGCGACAGTTACAGATATAAGTATATTTTTCAATACAATTTAATTCTTATTGCTAGGACTTAGATATCAATAATTTATCCCAGCGTAGCCAAATACCCAGCGAAGCGGGTGGGTAACGGCTAGTATTTTAGAAAAGAGAGAATGCATTATCCATTAAGAAAAGAGAGTTTTTTCGCACCTGGTTTCCGTTCAAAATCCCCCCGAGTTGTTCGTTTGGTATTTTGTCCTTTATGAGATCATTTTCCTTCAATACTTGAAGTAAGATTACTCAACAAAGACGATAAGAGTATATATTTGCGTAATAAACACCTTGTGTATGTGTGGATCTTTTCAATGTATTGGGTTTGACACAAAACCGTTATTCCTGCCTTCTTACACCTCCACATTTGGAGTATTTAAGACAGTTATGATTCCATAATGTTAGTGGAGATTATCCAATGAATGGAAGGATTAGAAAGCATAATATTCAATAAGGCATTTGTTGCAATCTATTTAACCAAAGTTTGTAAGAAACTGATACATTGATTCTCCCATAAAAGGATACTTAAAATTAAACTGTACCATCAAACCCAAGAAAGAGAAGAATCTTAAAGTACCTTATAGCTAACTACCTGTAAAAAGAATTTGGAGCTACGAATAATACGAAAACAGGGATTAGAATATGATTAACTCAATCAACAGGTAGACCAGTGAATCCATGAACACGTGCGTTTTTAAACAATGATGAACTGTAGCAGTACATGAGAGCATCTGGCTCTTATGGCAACCAAGACAAGCCAAGATGTGGGTAGGAGCGACTTGGGTTACATTACAATTCGGACAAGGAAGGTAAACTTTAAGATCCTTCACATGCTCTTTGAGCTCGAGTATGTCTACTGCGAAGCCTAGCAAGAATAGATCCATTTCACCTACTGCTTGTCACAAGCAAAGCGGAACCGGGACGGTTTCCTTCATACCACTCATATACAGGGGCCTGATAATGAAGATGAATAAGGAATTATTCAAAGAAATTAAGAATTAATTAAAAATTTATAATGTTCCAACGAAATGTGTTGAAAATGTGCAATGTGTTTTTTTTATCAAAATTTTATCTCTATGACCCGGAAATTTGCAATTAAAAATATATTATAATTTAAAAAATAATACCAGAAAGTACATTTCTATATTCTGTAAATTTAAAAAATGCAATTTCAGCAACGTCATAGGGTCGTAATATTTAGCTATTTGGTTTTTCCTAAATTAGATAAATTTTTTCTACTTTTTTCGTAATAGTTTATTCCAATGTTTTTCGTTGCATTTACTTAAGTGTTCATTGTTATGCAATTGATTAAACGTGGCCTTTTCTTCTTGCTAGTCTAAAGTGCAGAATTTCAATAAAGCCTTTTTTATTTCTCTCATTCGTTCACGAGAATGAAAAATTTGCGTAAAGTTTTCTTATTTCTTCAACTCTCTTTAAAGAAAACTAGAAACAAAATAATAAGTTTTTACTTTAATATTAAAAGTGATTTCGAAGAAACTGAACAAGACCCAGGTTGCAGGTTCAGAAAGTACCTTAGGATGCTGTGGTTTAAAAAAACAATCACTAGAAACTTCACTCAAAATGCACAACGTATAACGTAGTTTTGTATATTGATAAAAATAAAAACTATTTCTTTGAACATCATGAAATTAAGTTTGCGTGTAAGATTTGTTTTTATGTGTAAAAAAAGTAAGTAAACTTTTAACTATAAATATTTAACAAAAGTAAGTAAATTTTTAACAATAAAGATTTTTAAAAATAAATTTTTTTAGGTTGCAAAATTTTAGTGATGTCTGGTTAATTTGCATTTCTAAGAGTAAAAACTGCGTTAAAAAGTTTAACGCTCTTTTTGTAAAATTAGAATATTGAGCCTTCCGAGTGCTGATGTTACTTTGAAGCATCAATTTAAATAATTATCTCTAATGGATTAAACTTCCCAAAAATGAATATTTTATTTTAAAATATCCCTTTGATTTAAACGAAGAAACTAAAAAAAACATATTTCATGAAAAAAAGTTGAAGTAAATCATAATGCAGTTGATAAAGGCTTAAAAGAGGTTTTTTTTTGTTCAATTTTGCATTCAGCAATCATTAGTATCACGAACACTGTTTATACAATAATTATACTATACGATTACATTCAAAAAGAGGAACGCAAAATAAAATTAATTTTAAGCTTCATTTACAAATGAGAGCAATTATAATATAAAATCACAAAAGAAAACATTTTTTCGATATTTTTTAAAAAAAGTTGAACAATAAAATGAATATAAAGAAGATATATGGAAAGAGTATTAGTGACGATGGCGTCTTTTCAATCAGTGCAGAAATCAATGGATACTTTCATTTTGTGAAATTAAATTGCTACCATTCTGAAGGATTTACATTTTATATTAATTACCTACTTATATTCTTGAATAGTACTTGATCAGTAGAGATAAGAATAGTAAATAAGAGAATAATGGGTGTGTGTGTGTGTTTTTTGCCAGAACATAAGCGCCGAAAAGTCTGGTGTTGTTATTATTAATATTTAGCCCGTTAATAATTTTCAATATATTAACTAAATCAGAAAACCCTGGAGTGACTAAATTTTGACCTTTTTGAAGATAACTGTAACACAGGCATTTTCTATTGTACCTGCGGTGGTACATTAGGTACATCATGGTGCAAAGGAGGCAGGACAGTGTATAAAGTTATTACAGTAATTCACTGCAGCCATTCAGAAAGAGAATTATTTTTATTAAATTCAAATTGATTTCATTTTAGCTACGCAAAACTTACCCTGTTTTCAATAATACTCGAAGCAGGGAATTAGGAAGTTCAAATTTCATAGAAACATAAAACGTACTAAGGATTCATTGCAATTTTGAAAGGGAAAGTACGAAAAATGTTTTGCATTTTTACAGTGTGCCACACACCAGTTGATCATGTTACTCAAGAAAAGTTCTTTTCTTTTAAATATTCGTCATAAAAACAGATGAATTTATCATGAACAGAACACTCCTTCACGTTTTGTTTCAATGGGTTTTCTTAAGAGTGGAACTGCAAGTGAAATCTTTGGAACAACTGCAAGGGATCTGCAGAACTGCTTCGAAATGTTACAAAGTTTTACACCAATGTGAAAAATAATCTTTGAAAGAAAATGTTCTCTTTGACGTATTATGACCTAAGCAATCCAAGAAATCTAAAGCTTTCGAATCTCTAGAATCACTAAAATATTTGAAAAAAGTAACGATTTTCTAATAAAGAAAAAAGATGAAAAAATAAACGTCAAATGCAAGACTAAAATTTTGAAAAATTGCATTGGTTGCTGTTTCAAGAAATACATCGAGTTTTATAATCCATTTATAAATATGGAATTTGAAAGAAAAACAGAAATATGTTACCTGGACCACAATAACAGACATTTAATACCGAAGCGAACTTTAGAACATTTTATACATAAATAATTTTGTGTGCGTGTGTTTGTGATCTCTTCTAGGAATTGAAAGTCTTATAAATATTGCAGTGTTTACTTTTCCTTTATCAAAATACACTAGGAGCAGAAAACAGGTATATTTTCAATAGTTTCAGTATACTGCCTTTATCAAGCTTAAGTAATCACAGGAAAAAAAAATACGCCAGGAGCCTGTTTTTCCTTGCTTAAACAACTACTAAATGCATACAAAAACATATGGCGAAACAGAGTATAGTAAGCAAAACAGAAACTTCTATTTATATTTCCTCTTTTCATAAATCACCAGCAAGACTACATGCGCCACAGGTGCTTCGTTCTTCAATTCCAATTCTAAATTCTCTCAAATTAAATTCGAATAGACCCATTCTACTATCTTTATTTCTTCTTCTAATTGGACATGCCCCGGAATTCGGTAAGAACCTTCTGTTGCGGAATCTGTGGCTTGTCTTTATTTTTCTGCTACTTTCTCTGATTCTGGATGTGTTGGTCCAGTCTATAATAAGTTTACCGAAAGAAATTTCTACATTAAAAACCAATGCAGCGTACATATTTTCTCTGTTTTGTAACCTAATAGTTTGGCATTCCTTACGGCGGAAAAGGAATAATTTGCTGAATGTCTTACTAATGCTCGAAATGTTAAATCGTAATATTTACAGCAGGAGAATAAACATAATTGTGTTGATTATTTTGAGCTTTCCATTTATGTATTCAGTTATAAGTGCCCTCTTCTGCGATATCATAAGTGAGTCACTTTACTTTGCTTATGGCTACGAACTAAAAAGTCTTACAATGCGGGTCAGTGTAGTTTGCATTAAAAAGTTTATGAGTTATCTTTTTCATACAACATTTCCTTCTCTAGTCACAGTTTTGTTCTCTTACTTGTGTCTGCACTTCTCTTTTTGTTTCAACTGTCTCACGCAAAAGGTTCTCCTTTACTCACCTGATGAATTCGGACCCTCAGAGCAAAAAGAAATACTCAGACAAAAAGCCAAGATCGACGATATCCTCGAAAACTTACAAGATATTTTTTCGCTACCATCTGTTCTTGTAACTATAACACATTTTTTCACCTGCTGCTCTGCAGTAGGTATGAGCGTGATTGGTGGCAATTATTCGAACACAAGCGCATTGAAGTCTGTCTTCTATGGTACACCCAATTTAGTTTCTTTGCTCGTTCTTCTTTGGATTGCTGGAAGCATACCAGTGGAGCAACATAAACTAAAGGTTGCCTTCTACAAAAGAGCTCATTCTAGATTCCTCACAATTTTCACATCTGAAGAGCCACAGTGCAAAAGAGAAATACTGGAAAAAACTGATTTCGTGTTAAATGGGTGTAGCATTTTCTCTTACACGAGAAGCTCAATCCTTGCAGTTTTGGGGACATTGTTGACTTACACTTTACTCATTTATCAAAACTAAAGAATTCCTTTAAATATTTTGAATATTTAAATGAAAGCTACACCTTCATATTTATGAAATATATAACGTAAAAATTATATATATATATATATATAATGTACACAATTTTTTACATAAAGGTACTGGTGATATAAAAAGAGTCGAAGCGCTAACCAACTAATTTCTAACAAGTTATTAAACTATGAGTCCTATTCAAAGCAATATTTGTATACACTATTTTGCTAATTATTTATTTTCTTGTTAAAAACGTCTAAAAAATTGAGAGCACCCACAAATTGACAGATTCTCTAAATTCTCTACACCGAAGAACAGAAATTCTGAAAAAAAATTATTGGAACATGTCTTTAAAAACAATTTTATATGCTGTGATTTTCGTTATTCTATTTATTTATGTGTGCTTGTAAAAAGATTTTTCCTGAAATATTTATACTCAATAAACGACATGATAATGGCTTGATAGCTGTAAAACATTTTATGATAGAGTAAAATGTTTTACAGCTTTCCAGCCATTGAGACACATAGTTTGCTTGAATTTACCTATCATAAGACCATATAACACAATTATTTTTTAAGAATAAAAGACTGGTCTAAAAATTTATATTATGTTAATTTAAACAATTTTTCGATAAAATCCGATTCTTAAAATAATTATCCTTTTTTTTTAAAGTAAAAAAGTATTTTTGATAAATGCTTCAGCCTTTTAAATAAAACTTTTTTTTATAAATGCATCAGCCTTTTAAATAATACTTTTTTTATAAATGCATCCGCCTTTTAAAAAATATAGTATTTTTCAAGAAGATTCCTCTCTAAAATCCTGTTAATCTCTTTGTTGTGCATTTTGTTCTCTCAGTGAGGTCATTTTTGCTAAATTTGTCGAATAAGATTGCTCAACAAGAACGCTAAGTAAGAGTATATATTTACTTATAAAACACGTCGTGTGAGCGTGAATTATTTCAATAAATTAGATAGACATATTGGCGTCCCTACGATATTTAAGATGCCATGTGTTTCAAAGATTTATTGTGTCTACTTCGAAACTTAAAAAATAAATATTATAAGAGCAATTGCATTAATTCTAAATGGACAGTTTTTCTGCCTTTTACACATACATATTCGATGGAGGAAATTTATTTTTATTCTCGGATAATAAAAACTGATGTTCCGACAGAAAGCATAAAACTAAAATGCAAAAGTATATAATTAGTTTTAAAAAGAAATTATGCCAAAATTTCATAAATATTTACATATAACAAACGACTTCGTCGGCATAAAACCGAAAAAGAAATTTATGCGCTGGAGGGGGGGGGGAGCGCATAAAAAAGTCAGACTTAGAAAATACGACAATCATTTACTAAATTTATGAGAAAGTACTTTCATAACAAAATAAATAATAAAATTACACATGGAAACATTTTAAAAACATTTAGTTTCTCATTGCATATATAGAGAAGTTTTCAAAATGTGCGTATACATAAATTAATGGGACTCATCACAATCGAAAACACGCATCTTCTTTTGATGAATCGGTTCAAAATCGCTTTCGTCACTTGAAGATATAATTTCAACTGATTTTTTTTGGCCCCGTGTAATCAGTGATATGTTTTTGAGACGATGGTCGATTGGTCAGTTGTTTATAAACGTCATTATAACCAGATATGCATGATCAAATCTCTTCTTCGAATTTCCAACTCCTTTCGGAATTTGCATGTATTTTAAGAAAATGCTTTGCCGATTTGTTGGAAAAAGCTGGATCCCTGCATGTATTTTATTCTCTCTCAAAGAATCCGGTTTTTCTTGTATGTTTTCATAATCTATCAAATTGTTGATAATATCACTGTCTTTGATAGTTTCGTCTTCAATCAAGCACGGGTTGCTGGCCCGTTGAGAGAAAGTAACTGAACATGCCTTGTCGGGAGACTGTTTATAACCAATGAACAGAGAGTCTAAGTGTATAAATGTACATTGATAGAAAAAACTACAGTGGCGCCAAAGCCATTGAAATCCATATACCTACCGCATAAAAAAAGATCACACAGAAAAAATCGCACAAAACAAATCTTTCAAAAATAAAATCGCATAAAAAAAGGACCGCATAAAACAGGTCTACTGTAATACAAGCGTTACAACAGCCAGCTAAAACAAATCATAAAATGAAAATAAAACCGTACTTCAGATATCCTCTCGGTATTTTTCTAATTTTTATCCAAAATATTTTGAAAGTGCGTTTAAAAATATTTCACAATAAGACTGAAATAATTTTTTAAATATTTTTTGAGACACGTGTCTTCATCTTTTCTTAACACATATTAATTCAATTACTTACAGTACATAACTTTTCCCAATTTGCACGCATGCGCTTTACGTCTGTGTGGCGCACGCAGACGTAAATGTGCCTGGCAAACACAGGCGTCAACACAAATTAAACGAAAATACATCCCAATTTTAACATATTCAGAAATTTAACTTCATTGTTGGTCAAGCACGTGTTTGAAATGTGGTCAAATACAATTCAAGGGTAGATAAAACTATATACACTCCCGTAGATAAAAATAGAAGGTGAAAAGCATCGTAAAAAATATCTATGAATGAGAAAAATATACATCAAATATTCGTGCAGGCAATGTAGTATCCTAATTAAAATTATAACCTCAGAAAAAACATCAAAAAAGTAATTGGATCATAGTTTCTTAGCACTTTATACTGTCTTAAATTTGCTGCAAGATGTATGCGCCGAGCCAATCTTAATTTTTTGATTTATTTTATATAGCTGATAAAAAACAGGAAGTTTTCATTTAAATTTTATTTTCGTCTTTCTCATTCTCGTAGAGTTTTGAGTGTTCTTTTAAGTATCATTCACAGCAAAGCGGCAAGCAGCGAAAACGAAGCCATCCAAAGATGTCCGAGGCTTCCGCTTAGGCAATCATTCACCGATTGCTAATTGTTACCGTAGGGCGAAGGATCCTTTACATTAGGAGTGTCAAACTCGCGGCTTTTTATATATATCGGCACATAATATATATATAAAGAAAATTTCTCCCTAAATAGGATAGATAGTAGGTGAGAAGAGATATTAAGTGTCAGGACGTAAACATTAAATTTTTTCTTGTTCTTTTATATATGTTTATTATACTATATACTTCGAAATAAACCTACACTTTTAGGAATATTGATTTTTCTTGCGACCCACCTACATTTAACCTTGATTGTTGGGCCCAAGTTAGCCTCTGAGTTTAACTCCCTTGTTTTACAAGTTTCATCGTAAATTTCAATCAATACTGACATCAATACTTGTCAGCATAGAATAGTTCACACACACACACATACAAAAACTTACTCGTTGATATATTTTTAAGGAAATTAGAATAAAATCACAATTTCAATAACTGAATTAAAATGCTACATAATAAAGTAACTGCTTTTCTAATAAATTGTTTTCATCTTTTTTTTTATACTTCACACTTTTTTTTCCTGAAAAGTATTAATGATAAAATCCTTTCAATCTTCGAGATATAAAATCATTATAAAACTGAATGAAAAACTCTACTTCAAATGTTCAGTTTTTTCGAAGACCATTCAAAGTCTGTGAATCGTAATAACTATTAACGTTTGTATGCTGTTGTAGTGCTCTGTTATAAAATTAGTTTTTTGTGTGACTGCACACTTCAAGTTCTCAAACAATAATAAGTAAGTGCGGTGTCTGACGCTTTCAATTTTGATTTGTAGATTTTATATAAATTATTCAACACATAATTGAAAACGTGATATCTATTCTTAATCGTGTTTATGGATTTTTCAATACGAATTATTATTGCATGAAGAAGCAATTATTTTCCTATAATCCTTGAGTAGAAAAAAAATTGAAAATTTTGAAGTGCTTTTATTATAACATACAAACATATGTTGCTTACAATTTCTTTTTTAAAATTTGATATTTTCCATACTGAACTTCGTGACAAACACAAATGTATTCTCCAACATTTGAACCAATGCATGCGTCTGTTGTTTATAAAAGAACCAAAAATTCGGCGAATAACAAACGTACAATCTTTTGACATTTAGACAGAAGTTGTGAACATTTTTCTGTTCAACACTTTTAGCAAACGAGTAACAACTATTCTAAATCAATTTTGATGAAGCAATAATCTTTGCAATGCTAAGAATTTAGCAAACGAGGAACAACTATTCTAAATCAATTTTAATGAAGCAATAATCTCTTTGCAATGCTAAGAATTGCACAAATATGTTGGAAAAAATCTATTTCATTAAAATATTTTCAAAGCGAAGAAAATTAATTTGTAAAAATGGATGACGTAACTTGCATCAATATATCATTGTAAAATAAATTATATAAAATTAATTACATTTCTACGAAATCCAAAACAACAATTGTCATAATTTCAAGTGCAAAAGTATATAATTTTTTTTTTGAAAATACGAATTGATTTTGCAAATTTAACAAAAGTATGCGTCAAGAAGCATCGGTGATAACTCTCACCGAAGAACATTCACCCGTTATTCCGAATTTTAGGTATCCAAATTCAAATATTCCAATATTGTTATACAAATGTCTGAGCTGGACTGGACTCGTTGAAGAGCCTTCTCGACATCTATTAGATCGCGTTTCAGCGACAGCATTTAAAATCACTATTATTTTGGTGAACTTGGATTTGTTGATCTCGTCTGGAGTATCATTCCATTCTTTGGATTGGAAAATGACAATTACGAATCTCGCCATTAGTATGTTAGTCGATGGAACTTATCTTGCTATGTATTCTAAAAGGAATCTTCTATCAGTTACATTGCATAACCTAGGTTCATCATTTACAGAAAAGAAAATCAATTTTTATTTAACCATAATTTTCTGTCTACCAGCGGTGCTTTCGACGTTTCGAGTAATAGCATACCATGACAGTCTAATGTCAATCCGATTCGAAATTTATGGATACACAATTGAGAATGGTTGGCTAAGAATCATGCTTTTGAGCCTCAAATCATTGTTGTATGTTCTTGTACGTCCGACATTCACTTCTCTTGTGACCCTATGCTACTCTATTCTTTGCCAGCATTGTTGTTCTCGAATAAACTTTCTTACTGAAAAAGTCTTGCAGTTTTCTCCTGAAGAATTCAGCCCAACGAGGCAGATTGGTATCTTGAGAGAAAAAGCAAAAATCGACAAACTTCTTGAAAGCGTTCAAGCAATCTTTTCGATGCCATCACTCCTATTGATTGCAACGCATTTCCTGTCGTTTGTTTCTTTAATCAGGAGCACGATCGAAGTAGCAGTAGAATCATTTCTTTCTTACAAAAATATGGAAGCAGTGATTCGCACTTTCATTGACTTTTATTGCCTATTCTTTATGCTGTGGATAGCGAGTGGAGTCTTCGTTCAGATGAAAAAACTGAAGCGTGGGTTCAGCGAAAAGGTCCGTGCTAGACTTCTTCATAACGGAAATCTGAGAGAGATTCAACCCAAAGGCAAGTTGTTTGGACAATCAGAATTCGTTTTCACGCGATGTGATATCATTTTGTACAAAAGAAGCACTCTGCTTTCCATATCAGGGACTTTATTAATTTACGCTTTCTTTGAGACAGTTGCGAAAAATCAAGAGAAGCCATTATACTGATCTCAGATTTCGTAAACATAAAAATCGTTCTATACAAAACTGGCTGCCATCTTTTTTAATGTATTCTTATGACCTCACGCTCCACATAGTAGAAAAGAAAATTCATGAAAATTTTAAGAAGGAAAAAATTTCTAAAATTCGTCATTTTCTTTAAAACAATCCAATAATAACATGCCGATAAATAGCATTTTTCAGCATCAACACGACTGTTTAGAAACATAGAGTTTAAGAAATATTTACACAGCATTCCTTTAGAATTGAAGGGACTTCGTTTGAATCTCTATAGAAATAAGGATTGCTGTTATATGTTATTATTGCTAACACGTATGGAACAATAACCTAAAAATTATTTAATTCTAAAAAATCACTAATTAATAACCGTAGGACTAAACCTTGACATTTTTGGAGATTTGACGTCTTAAGTCAGGCTTTTTTTGTTGTTATTATGTATATTATGGGAATTAGATTCACTTGTCCAGAACTTTTTTTATAAAATATATCATTTTCACAGAATTCTTTAAATTGTTCTTCAACACTAAATATACCATAACCGGTCAAAAGGCCGGTTTTTCTTTGGTCGCAAATAAGTATGTATTTAGTGTCGGTATGTTTAGTGTTAATGCATTTGTAATCTTTTTAAAAATGCGTGTAGTGATGAAACCAACAATGAGAATCCTTAATGTAAGGGGTAATTGAAATTAGTCGTGATATTTCTCCTTTGTTGGTACGTGATAAGATTTTTATTCCTTTTGTACAAATATGCAAACTCAAATCCCAACAAAGTTTGTTCAAATATATAATTAATTATAAACTAGCTCAAATCTTTTCCCCAGTGGTTCTTTCTGGGAGAGATTTGCATCACTGCATTTCTTCCTGGACTCTACATCTCAAAACATAACGAATGATTATCGAAAGGTCCAAACGATAATTTGAAAAAAAATTTATAGAAAGGCGCATCTGAGGCTTGTATATGTCCCCACATTGAAAGAGCCTCAGTTTAAGGGACAACTGCTAGAGGAGCCAGAGTTCTGTTTTAATGGTTGGGATATCTTACCTTACAAAAGAAGTTCAATCGTTCCTATCATGGAGGCTCTGTTTACGTATACAGCATTCGTTTTTATTAGGAAATAAAACATTAAATACCTTAGAATTATAAATCTTCCAATGTTTCCGGAAATACGCTTTATTTTTTTAATAATAGTTTATGTAGTGGCATGATATAAATATATTTTATTATAAATTTAATGATTTCGGCTAATTGCTTTTGGGAATCAAGAATCAGAGAAAGAATTTTTAAACACAGTTTGCAAAGAAATACGTTGCATATTTTACAATCTTAACGCTTTTTTTTTCTTTAATATTACTGCATGATTTGTATTAAGTAAGAAAATTTAAACGTATACCAAAAATTCTTAAAAATGTTACACGTACATTTGGAAATGTATGAAAAAATATATAAAACTTTTAGAACGCATTAGTAATAAATTTTGTTACATCTAATAATCTATGTACACTTTATCTGAAATATCAAACTCAGTAACCAGATACTTTAACTTTAAAGTAAGCCAAAATAGTACTGAGTTTTAACAAAAGAAATGGCATCAGTCCTTTGTTTGAAAGCGATATTTCCACAACAGAAACAATGTATTTCAGAAGAATCCTCAAATTTTACTGTAGTATTATACCTAGATTATGTGTAGATACAAATTTTAAAAAATGATCACTGAGAAGTTTTAATCAGTGTAATGAAAAAGTATATATATATATATATATATATATATATATATATATATGTTTTTTTTATTGTTAATGAAGAAAAAAAGCATTTTGTAACCATTGTTCTGATGCGAGTTCCTCGTGATATACTTTACCCAACGCTTGATAATAACATCTGTGCAGAAACCAAAGTTGTGTGGATTTGATATTTCCGTAATAATTGCATCGCCTATATTTTTGTGATTCTAAAAGCATCGGAGTATTTTCATGTCGTATTACACATAATTTCTTTATTTTTAGTTATTTATTTTGTGGCTCGGGGACAAATAAAATTTGCAAAAAAATTTCGAAGGTTGGTTTTTTTTTATAATCTTTTCTTTTTTTCCATTAACATTTTGTAAGACATTAAGGAATTACTACATGAGTTAAATGTAATTATTTATTTATTTTATTATAATTTGATTGCAGTAATATTTAAATGAACATATAAGTAATTATTGTATTCAATCATTAAATGATCCTTGGAAAGGAGAATCACAGAATATTGTAAGAAATAATCGCAAAATCATTGCAAATAGAAACTGAAGAAAAAGAAATAAGTTTTCTAATAAATTTTAAAAACTGAATATTTATAATTTGTGTCTGTTTAGCATATAACACGATAAGATGATTCACACACATATTTTTTTTCTATTCACTTTCCCATTAGATGAGCAAAATCGAGCAGCGAAAGATTCAAAAACCGTTTTCTAAATTTATTTTTTAAATTAATCATAGACGAAAATCAAGCTTCTTATATCTATCCTGTTGTAAAAAGAACCCGAACTTTTATTTCTTTCTCGTAGATAACCGTTTTTCATTTTGATGCAAATTTATCTTTCAAAAATAAAAATAAAATTAATTTTCATTATTTTCTTAGAAAATAAATTTTTAGACGCGTAATTATATATATTTTTTATTTTATACACATGCATAGAGAAATGTTTCTCCTTAAGGAAATATTATATGAATACACATACAGTAGAACGTCGTTTTTCCGAATCAATTGAGACCGGACACCGTTCGGATGCGCGATTGTTCGGATAACCGAAAACCGAATGCGACCCATGCAGTATATGAAACCGGACACTATACGAATATTGAAAATCATCCTCTGCGGGAAACGTGCTTGAAGAAAAAGCAAAATAGGTGCAAAATGTCGCAATTTTACCTTTATTGTGGAAAGTAATAACTTATTTTTCGCTATACCATTGTACACCTTCCTTTATTGTACACCAATTAGCCGAACAGCCTAATTTCTCGTTAAGTTCTACAGCTTTTTTGCACAACAGAGGGCCCGATATCGGGTCCCCCTTGCTTCTTCTTTGTGAAATCGACAAGTACAGTGCACGATCAAGAATAACATCGTTTGCTTCCCTCATGGTTTTCCTTTTCTTAGCGCCATCTTTTGAGACAAGTTTTGACGCAACATTTAAAATGGTTTCTCGGCTTTTTTATGTCATAAATTGTTGTTCCACTTTCTCCCTTCGCGAGACGGTTCATTATTTCAAGTTTTGTCTCTATGTTCAAGACGTTGTGTTTCCGTTTTGAATTCGGAGCCATGGCAGTTCACAACTCAACAAAAGAGCACGTATACACCCCCCTCACTTGGAAACAAACTGACCTAGTATTCCGCGTAGATGTTTACCAAATCACACATCTGAATTCCCCAAATATCCCTCACCTTGGGTTGTCTCGTCGCTTTTGGCCTCACGCGAAACAACTGTTGAGCATTGCACTGTTTGAAAACGTATCCGGACTTTGGTTCGGATATGTGACGCTCCGGATAATAAACGTTCGGATAAATTACGTTCAACTGTATATTGAATTGTATAAGTAAAACTTAATTTTAATATATTTTATACACAATAAATATATGAATTGAAAACAAATACGTTCGTATAATATTAAATTTTTACAAGTTGAAAATTTTTAACTGCCTATTTTTTTTTAGTGAAAACAATTTCCAAATTAAATGGTCACTCCAGAGCATAAGAATTATTGATCCAAACCGAATATAGGCTTAGTGTAATAGTATTATTTAAGGCTTCATAACTCTTTCCTATATTCATTCCATCAATTCAACCCCCACCCTCATGAAGGTTAATATGAGTTTTAAAGTAATGTTTCATAATATACTAGAAGGAGTGCGTGGCTGAGGCAATCAAGGCCTCTTATCACACTTACAGTTATTTGGAGCATTTTTTCTTTAAAGCACCCTTTTGGGAAATTTCTGGTCAGTTGGTGTAGCAATGGCTTCGAGCAACTTTTTCCTTTTTAGCTGAAATAACTGCTCGGAATTCCAGCCCATGGGGTTCTTCGTCTCCCTACGTCAGAAACAAGATGGCGATGAAGATTGCAGCCTCAGATCCGTCAAACACATCAAAAATAGCGCATAATATTTGATTAGCGTATAACTTTTATGTTCGTTTTCCGAAGCAGAAAAATCGGAGAGTAATTTTTGTGTAAGAAGGTAGGGCGTGACTGACGTCAGAGCGTATCGTTTTATTTTCGGCAAACCTGATTAGTGGAACCTGAATAGAACCCGGAACAATTAAGTATCCTAAACTTTTTTTTCTAATGCTTTAATGCCAAGGTAATTATTTTTTCTACATTCTAAAACGAATCACTACATCTTGAATCAAAATAATTTAATTTCACTGAACAAAAACATAAATTCGAAATTCATGAGAAGGTGAAAAAGAAATATAAGTGTAATAAATATCAGATAAATACCTTTCATATGAACTTTATAATAATAATCTTTTGGATGTAATTAAATGCAATCTCAAGAGGAAACATTAACTGAATTTCAATCTCATGTTCCGATACTGAAAAAAAAATGGAATAAAATGTATTGCAGATACTTATTTTCCCAATCACATAAAAATATTAATAATACGACTGAATGAACTGATCTACAGATGATATTTTGTAAATAAAGTAGCAACGTTGTTAGATATCCGAAAGACAGGCGATTTAAACAAAATATTTCACATCAAAATATTACTTTAGAAACAGGCATACAAGACAATAACAATTTAACAAATATAAAATTTTTAAAGTTTAAAAGATTATAAGACAAATGATAAAATCACTCGAATTGTTGTCCCGTCAACTTTTAGTGAACTTAAAAACATTACACTTTCTGCCTTTATAGTGCTCAAAGCAACGGCTAAAAACAGGCGTACATCTTAGCGATTGTCCACGATTAATTTTTTGTAGGCTTAGATCTGAAACCATCAGAAAGATGTCATTGGAAACAACAACAGTATTTTCTGCTTAGAATAACTTTTCTACGCAATGGAATCCCAAGAATTGTAAAGCAAATTTGAATTTTGTTAAAAGTAATTGCAACAATTTCTAATAAAAGAATAATTTATGCTACATTGTTTGAAATTAGATAAAAATGATCTCATCTTTAAATAATATTTTAGCGACTTATTAGAGAATTACTTATTTTTAAATAACGACATATTTTTATGCAAAAATTCATTATTGAATATATATTGTAATAGCTCATGCTTTATAGGTTGAGTTCTTCCGCAAAGCTCTGTTTTGCAAAAGTTTGTTAATATCATCAATGATAAAGTTAAGAAAAAGATTTTTTTTCTGAATGTATGAATTTTATTTGTTCATTACTTATAGCATCTTCAATCTCAGTAGGCTTTCAATAACGGTTTTTTAACTTAAAATATACTTAATGACCTCACACATGAAGTTAGACTTCAGAAACAATTATACATCTTTCTCGAATTCTCTTAGAGTGGAATGAAATGAATCCAACACGATTGAAATAAACCAAATGAATAATTTTTTTAATAAAGGAAAAGTTATAGTATAATTAACGATGCAAATGTCCGTCTGTGTACAAATATTGTGAACTCATCAATGAATCGCAGATTTAACACAGTTTTTTTTTCTCTTCATCACTAGGAAGAATATTGAAACGGGATGTGGAAAGAGAAAGAAATCCTAATATCACGAATGTGTAAGTCAGTCTTCTTGAGTTAAAATTGAGCTTGAACCACGAAATTCTTTGTTATGTGCTCTCATATTTTATCCAATGATTCAATTAAATGTTCAAGAGTTGAAACACACTCTTGAAAATCGCTAAAAACAGTTTTTGTTTACTTTCCTGAAATTTTCCTCTCACGATGTCAAGGCACAGCGACCAGAGCCCCATTTTATCACTTTCGTCGCCTGTTTTATTCTGTAGTTCAGGTTGAACTCCTCATGAGCGCGTCATCTTATACAGGCACGATTTGATTACCAGAAATAGGACACTGACATTCATCCCTAGATATTTCCTCTCCCAGTCTTTATTTGTTTAAATTGAGTGATCCCTTGCTCACGTCAATCACTTCTTGCGTTATATATTGTTCAGTAATGGTTTTGCGCTAGTTTTGCATCCTCGTAACAGTGCCAATTTAAGCTCATTTCGGGCCCTGGGCTCAGAAGATCTACAGGCTTCCTTGACACTGGTGGATTCAAGAAGTAGCTGGTTATGTCCAGCTTATCCGGGCATCTGGGCGTCTGCTTCAAGCGCCCAATGGATAAATCTGCACTGCCTAGTAACCTAATCTCCAGCAGTCGTCCTCCCACAGTTCCCACGAGCCGCGGTAGTTAAGTATAGTCAACGTAACGGACTCGTGATTGGCGTGTCACAAGTTCGAGCCCAGTACCACTGAAGACCCACCGAGTAGAGGCGTTATGCACGTTAAATCTTTCAGAAGCTTAAACGTCCTCCCTTTGGTGTGATGTGGTAGTTAAAAGAGGGTGACACCACAGCTCAAATGTTATCTTCATCAAAAATGGTTCAAAATGACGAAGTCCGTCACCAAGAGCCCTAGTGTAGCTCAACAGTGCGACGTTGATATTCACTCACCCACAGTTTTCACACATTCACGTTCCAAGTCAACGTCCATCGATTGAAAAGTTTAAATTGTTTCCTGCATAATACCTTAACGTAAATATGTTTTTTGGTTGTCCATACCATTTACTGTTTCCAATATAATTTATTTCAGATTATATTTTCAAAGTTCTCATGACAGCAGAAAGACTACATGGAACTTTATTAGTAATTTGGCACATAGAAGAACCTTCTTCTTTCAAAAGCCTTATTTTGTGTATTTTGTTATCAGGCAGAAAATTGTTATTTTTATACACAATTCCAATACTCGAACCTCGCGTCTTTCACATTGCAATATGTAACTACTTTCATACACTGTAAAACATACTTTCAATCCTTGAAAATCAATAATGCTCTCTGATTGGTTAGAATAAAGGAACATGGATTGAAAAACAACCACTCATTATTACTGTTACATTGCTATAATTTTATCAAAATGTGGATGAAAGTTTCGTAAAATCCGGCTTAAAAAGCCCACCTATACTTTCAAGCTACATTTTTAAATTTTAAGGTATATTTGCCGTACAACGCTTTGAAGTTATTTATTTGAGGTTTTGAAGAATTTTTATACTTCTAGAACTATACAACTATAGTGTTCATAAAGAATGTCATTTCTTTTAAATAAACAATATTTCGATGTATTTAGTAGCCTAATTTTTTTATGCTCATCACTTTTTTTAAGCTCTCATTTTTATAGATGGCGCATAACGCGCAACCGTAAATTTCTATCCTATTTTTTGTGTTAAAAGTGCGCGTTACACGCTGGATTTTACAGTATTTACTTTTTATAAATTCTACAAAAAGTTTGAAATCAGCAAGAAAAAATAAATTTTAGAATTGATAACAAAATAGTTCAGATAGCAAAACAATTTCAAAACCAAAAATTAGAAAAGACAAGAATTAGGCCTAAAATGAATATGTTTGGACTTTTTGTCACTGCTGTAGATTAGGTGAAGAAAAATTGCAATTTTTTTTTGGGGGGGGGGGCAATTTTTTAATTTTTTTAGTCTTTCTACTTTTTGATACTACAGTAATTATGGTTTCGTTTATGATCGTATAACATTTTAATATTAACAGAATCATTAAACTAAAAAAATAAAATTATAGTATATTTAGAATAATATGTAAACTTTCATTCTAATCTCCGCTTTGATCTCATTAAGGTGTTTATGTTTCCAGTTTCCAAGGATATTAAATATATTTCTTTTGTGTTCAGATTCCAAAAAAGATGGTTCAAGTATTATTGAACCATTATTGGAACTATTATTGTATCGTTAACTGTTATTGAACGTCTCATTAATAGAACATAACAAAAGGCAGAATATATATTATATATAATGGAAGATTTCTCTAATTATTAAGGATGGACATTTTCTTTAAACATGTACTTTTTCAAAGAGATGCCAGTCACGGAAAGTTCAAGCAAATAAAATAACATAAACAAGGGTAGAATAAAAAGAAATCAGTTCTTTATACAATGAAAAAACATGATTTTTTTTATATTAATAAATCATTACGGCAAATCAAAAAGCAGATTACTTTAATTATATACAAATTGATTTCTCTTGAATTATCCAAATCTAACCTTAATTTCAATTTTATACGAAAAAGGTATAAAAAAAAGCTATTTTTCGCCTAAAAAGCAGAATATAATAAATATTCTCTACAAATTTAGCGAAGATATAAATTAAATTTTACAATATTACAACACGACATATATAAATTAGTGTTGTCACACAAGAATAGAAATGATTTTTATAAAACTTTAATCAATAAAAAAACAAATTCAAATCTTCAATATAAAAAACTCTTTTTTTTTTTGTATTTTGTTTTTACTAGTGAATTTAAATTAAAAATAATAACATCGATGGAAATACTTAATGATCTTCTAAAAGGGAACTGTAAGTGAAATTGGAAATAAATATCGACATGTTATAAGGTGTCCAAACAGTTCAAAGAGCTGACTTGAACATGCGAAGCTCTCAAGAATCCAGGAATTTTAAACTTTTCGAAACCAATAACTTAGATACTTATATATAAAGACAGTTTAAAAAGTTCAAAAAAAAAAAAAACTAAAAAAACTAAAAAAGCTGGAAACATAACAAAAGTATGTGTAATGAAAAAAGGATTTACTCGTATATGCATTTGTATGTATGCTGACCCTTTTCATTGTTTCCTATTCTAAGAAATACATTAACTTCTTTCATTTTATGAATATAAAATTTGGAAGCAAAAGGAAAATACAGTCTGAACATCAACAAAAGATTGAAGAGTTTACTTTTCACTTTACAAAATACTGGGAAAAAATACCAAATTAACAAAAGATTTCAGTAAACTATGTTTACCAAGATAGATAGAAAAGCAGAAATTAAGTCTGCTCATTTTCCTTAATGAAGCAACTGCTTAATAAAAGTATAAATATGACGAAACATAGTCTTCCAGAGAATACAGAAGCTGTTTTTTCTTCATCCACTTTCAATGATTTTCTGCTGCCTGCCGAACGGTCATCTCGCTCTTCTTTTTCAATTCCGAACCGTAATTCCCGCAAATTACATTCGAAGCCACCGATGCTTCTACTCACAATTCCTTCTCTCATTGGTCTTACCGAAAAATTCAATAAAACTCACCATTTACGAAATCTATGGCTCGTATTTTATACTTTGTTACTGTTTAAAATTGTAGATGCATTGGTCATGTGTATAATAAGTTTTGAAAGTTTATTTATTTTAAAAAACGACGTCACATACGTACTTTCTCTCTTCTGTAACTTAATGATTTGGCATTCTTTACGGCGAAAAAAGAATTTGTTAGGAATATTCAAAAGATTATGTCCTGCTGCTGACAGCAAGAGAACAAATAAAATGGTGTTGAATATTTTAAGCTTTCCTTTTATTTTTCCTATTATAATTATCCTACTTTGTGACAGAACGAAAACGTCATCTTTCTATGCTTATGGTTATGAATTGAGAAGTTTTACGTTGCAAGTAAATGTAATCTACATCAAAATATTTCTGCTATTTCTTGCACATATTACTTTCCCTTCTCTAGTCGCTATTTTGTTCTGCAATTTGTGTTTGCGCTGCTCTTCGTGTTTTAACCGACTGACAAGAAAGGTTCTCCAATACTCACCTGTAGAATTCGGATCTGCAGAGCAAATTGATATCCTCAGACTAAAGGCAAATGTCGATGATAACCTCGAAAAATTACAAGATATATTCTCGCTGCCATCTTTTTTTGTAATTCTATCTAATTTTTTTACTTGCTGCTCTGTTTTGGGAATAATTCTGACTGGCAATTCCTCGATGATTACCATAGTAATAGTTGTGTTTGTCGGCATACCTAATTTAGTGTCTTTAATCGTCATTCTTTGGATAGCTGGTGGCTTACCAGTGGAGCAAAATAAACTAAAAGATGCGTTCGACAAAAGAGCTCATTCCAGGTTCCTCACAGTTCTCAGTCATGAGGAGCTGCATTTTAAAAGAGAAATACTGGATAAAACCGCTTTCGTGTTGAATGGGTGTAATATTTTTTCCTACACACGAAATTAAATCCTTGCTGTGATCGGGACGTTGCTGACTTACACTTTGCTTATTTTTTAATTTGAACAATTTTTCAGTATCTTTAGTAATTCAAAGAATATTTCATCTTCGTATACATGAAATTGATGATTCTAGTTGAAATAATGATGTATAGATTATTTTTTCATTAAGGTAACAGAACACCTTCGAAGAAAATTTTTTGAATTAACCTGAATTTTGCCTGTTAATGCATATTTTATGACCTTATGGGTCTTTAAAATGAGAAAAACACCCAAGTAAAGTCTTATTAGTGCACATTTTTTCTGTGAAAGGGGTATTTTATGAAAAAATAAGCAAAAATAAGACTTTACGCAAAACATGATAACTGAAAATAAAATAAATATATTGACATTTTGTAAATTGAATAATATAGCATACAACCTTATCTAGGGAATAGACACTTATTTTAATAACATAACAATTACGTGAGAAGCTATTGTGTTTCGAGCTTCTTAACGTTGAAATTTTCTTTAAAAGCTATTGTAATTTTCACTTTATTGCTGTATAAAAAAATTTCTATTCAACATAAAATCTTAAGAGAGGTCTATTCCCTGTATTAGTATTTAAAAAACATATATATAAAATTTTTATTTCATCCAAGCATAACTTTTTGAGATATTGTGTTTTGCGGTAAGAAAAAATGTAAAAAAACTCATTTTGAGAAAACGACAAAAATAACATTAAACTAATCTGATTACAAGAAAAACACTTACTTTCTTATTAAAATGCACCAGATTTATAATTCTCTCCATCTTTAACTTCTAAAACAATATTTTTTTTCTTTTTAAGGGCTCTTAAAATTTTCCTATGTTTCTTTGTTTTGGGGTCTGCGTTATGAATCGATTCACGGATTCTGCATTTATCTAAATGTTTATATCCCCGTAAGGTAAACACCCCAGGATTTTCAATATTCATCTTATTAAAAACTTTGAGGCACCCATTTAATCCCTCATTGAAATGTATAACAGCATCATACGACCCAAATTTAATTGTTTTGAGCGAAACAAATACTTCTTTCGGAACTTTTTGCCAGACTATTCCGTTAAAACACTCATTTGCATTTTGCGTGCGTCCATGTAAGCACTTACTTAATATCTGTTTGTCGCATAGTTCTAAATATACTGGTTTAATTTTATTTAAAACATCATTTGATAAACCAGCATATTTTGTGGTACATTTTGTTCCATTTGCCACCCCCCGCTGAAAATAACACCAGCTGTCTTTCCCTATTGGGCACTGACCATGCATCGGTTTCTTATCACTTGATGCACAGTGATATAACGCAGCAATTACATTTTGCTGCATGGCATTTAAGTTACCGACATTACTGCGTACAGCAATTCCGTAGTAATTTTGAAGTCGATCGATAAAATTATCAGTTAATTTGCCTTTACCAGACAGTCCTTTAGTTTTTGTTTTTAGCTTTCTTAGACGCGAGCCCACTCTCTTTTGTACATGGCCAATGCACTCAAACTTTGTCACACTGTTCATTCCATAAGTGTCTTTCACACTCATGAAAGCTTTTGAGTCACCATCGCCATAATATTGCGTGTATTGAAGTCTGCGGTTTTTTTCTGAACGAAGAAATATTCGTGAAGCCCCCACAATTTCCATTTTTGACAAAGATCCCGTGAAGTTACACTGACATATGTGGTCGGCTTTTGACGACTCATATTCAGAGTTTCTTGGCATAGTCTGAAGTCTCTTACATGTAGGACAGTAGGACGACATAACTTCTACGTCTAACACCTTACCAGTATCAACTGATATTGCAGCAACACAACCATTCATAGACGTATAGCCTCTACGCTGCCATGTGCCATCCACAGATATGCCACATTTTACAAAATCAGATGAAACATTTTGTTTTATATCCGCAATTTCAGTAGCAGCTTTTTTCATGGATTCCTCAGCTACTTCCTGAACCACTTTTAAAAGCTTTGCTTCCTGATTTTTGAAAGCAGTTTTTGTCTCAGTCGAGGCAAATTTAATGTTGAGCATAATTTAAATGCACCAGCAAAACCCTTGCCTATCTGCCGCATACCATATACTAGCCTGGTATTTATGACTGGTGCATTTACAACTTTTTTTGATGAAGCAAATGCAAAGAAAAAGTCACAGCATTTACATTTTAGTGTAAAATGAGAGCATAATCCATACATGGAATCCTCAAAAAGCTCTACTTTTTCAGCAAAACATTTTGGGCAGCAAAGTTGAGAAAATGCATCCACAATAAGCTCAAGATCAATGATTCTGTTACCAAACAGAGGACGAGGCATTTCTTCTGCAGTTGACATACTCTCATTTCCCAATTTTGAAGAACTAGCAGTGCATTCAGGAACAGGTGTTGAATTGCTGTTATTTTCGGAAATTTTTGTGTATTTATTTCCAAAAAATTGTCTCTTACGCTTTCTAGCAATACTTTTCACCATTTTCAAGCAAAAATAAAACAGAATAGAATTATTTTTTAACTTTCTACGCTGTCGATTCTTTCAGTATGAAAATCAAACATATATGTAAACAAAGTCACTAAACAACAAATTTGATGCCAGATTTCATACATAAAAAAGGAAAATGTATTTCTAAATACATTTATATTTATTCTCAAATATTCTATTTTAATTTCTGACAAAATATTTGTATATTAATTTTCATATTTCATGTCATATACCATGAAAGATAAACGTAAACAAACAATTTGGGCCACTTCCGGTTAGCAGAAAGGCATTTCCGGTCAGAGAAATTCATGATCAAGTAATATTAAAAAAGCTGTAACTTGGCTTCTAATTAAGCTAGAAACAAAATTTTTACAGATTTAGAAAGATAAAAGATTGAATTTTAATATTTGATCAAAAACGAAAAATCGATATTTTGACCGAAAATTGAGTTTTAAAGGTGTTCTGTCACCTTAAGATACTTTTGGTGCATGGGAGATGGAGTAACTTGATTAACCCCGGAATTTCAAAATAATTAAAACGTGAATACTGTGCACGAGCAATGTTGATTTGTGCATATGATTAATTATTATTCTTGTAAAAAATGATTCAAAAATTAAGTACCACAAAACAGTATTAAAAACGCATTCATTCAGGTAATTATTCTTAAAAAATATCCTCAAGAACAAATTTAATCTGCTTTTCCTTTACTACTGCTTTGCCTATTTTTGAAAATCGAATTTGTTTGTCTGATACACTAATGATCAATGAATTTAAACGAGATTGCATCCTAAAATGTTTGACATTCATCTAGCCTTTTAGATACTTACAAACGATTCTCTCATCTGAGAATTATTACAAGTCATTTCATTTAGAAGATTAATTTACTGATTCTGCCGATCTTCCTTCTGTTAATAAATTCTGTCTTGAGTTTAAAAAAATCTTATTTAATATATCTATACATTTTTGGATATGTTCTTTCCTAAAAAAATGGGAAAACGTACGAGGTATCAATAGGATTGCCTTCCATATTCCTTGTGTGGTACAAACCTTTGGTGTCCATGTATCTAAGTTATCCACAAGTCTCACTCTTTTAGATCTATGTTGCTCCAATATGGTGTAAGTTGAATTAAAGTCTTCTTATAGTCAAATTGAGTCATGCATTAACATGAAATGGTATGTTCATTTTTGAGGAAACCATTTGCGGTTATTCATGGAATTAATTCCTGTACCCAAAGAACGATGAAATTTTCTGATGATTGACTGGCCCATAGTGTACTTAGAACACAAACATGTCCCATCTAACATGAATGACATATGATCGAAAGACCACTTCGTGCACGATTTTGTACATTGGCAATACTTTCGCAATTGCCGATGGCTGCAGATGTAATAATAATTGTGTAAACATAATTATTATTTTCTAGCTTACTTATCGTTGAACACAATTAAAGGTTTTAAAATCATGCCTCAATTTAAATTGATTTTTATCCAGAACACATATCAGAATCAAGGAAATATGTTTCCCTAGAAAACTTAATCAGGTAAAATTCATACCATGCAAATAAGAAAAACAAAAATAAGGAAAAATATTATTTGAAATGTATCTGTTTTTTATTCACACACACACACGTGCTTTTATATTAATAATTCATCGCAGCAATTCAAAAAGAATATTATTTTTATCACATTCGTATTGATTTTACTTAAGCTTCAATTTTAATCAAAGTAGATCAATATAAAGCATTTCGAATTTCAGATAAACACCAAAATATATTACAAATTCAGTAGATATGAAATTGTGAAATAAGATTTACAATACTGTAGAATTCCAGAAATCAATATGTGTTGTTATCATGGTAAGAAAACGCTTTTCATAAATTTGATCTAAGACATTCATCGTAAAAACACTTCTATTTTTATAGAGGTAATACGGCGTTTCATATTGATCTCAAAGTATGTGCGTAATTTAAAAATAAATAAATTACTTTACTAGAGATTTTTACTACTGCTGTTCAACAAAATTGAAACTTGAATCGATAATTAATGCATGTAGAATTCTCTAGAAATGATTAAAAAAGGAGTGGATCAATATGAACAGTAGTCTGTGACACCGAGTGATTCGAATTTACAAAACACTCCACAAAGAAGGAGAGGCATTTCACTAGGTCACACCATTTCTGAATAGTTATCAGTGTGTCAGGATATTTTTGAAACAAATCAGTTAGATATTTGCTAACAGATAAATTATTCCGAATACACGCAAAAACCATGGTGAAATAGGATAAAATTTAAACCTAGTCATCTGAAAGTGTAAAAAAGCAACCTATGCATAATTATATATGCTGACATGTTTCAAGAAACAATTCGACTCTTTAATTCAGTTCATGAGCATGGAATTTCAAAGCAAAACGCAAATGTAATTTCGACCTCGATAAACAAGATTTAATATTGAGACGAACTTATGGAATTTTAAGCTAAAAAATCTGTATATCTCCTCTTTAAGGAAATCAAAGAAGAAATATAATAGTAGACAAAAACTAACTCATTTAAACTAACTAAACACTGCGTTTATCAAGCTTAATAAAAAATTTTAAGAAACCACCAGCAACATTTATAATACTTAAACGATTACTGAATAAATGCATACTATGCCGAAACGAAAGCAGGCAAGAAAAACAAAAACTGCTGCGTATACTTCACCTTTTTATAGCTCTTCGCCAGGATTGCATGCGCAACAGTCGGGTAATTCTTTTTCGACTCCGAATCCTGATTCGCGGGCATTGATTTTGAGAAATACACCAATCCTACTATTATTCTCATTTCTTTCATTGATGGGACTTGCCCAACAATTCGATAAAAGCCAACAGTTGAGAAAAATATGGCTCTTATTTTATTTTTTGCTACTTTTTCAGATTTTGGATGCGTTAATTTTGTGCATAATAAGTTCTTTAGATGGATATTCTTTTAAACACAACGCTGCATATATATTTTCTCTCTTCTGCAATTTAGTTATTTGGCATTCCTTGCGGGGGAAAAAGAAGAATTTGATGCATCTTCTACGAATGATGGATAAGGTATGCCCTGTTAATTATAACAAAAGGACTAATATAGTGGTGTTGATTCTTTTAAGCTTTCCATTCCTGTATTCTGTTTCGAATGTCCTGGTGAGAGACAAAAAACTGACAATATTATTTGCTTATGGTCAAGAATTGCAAAGTCTTACAATGCAGATCTGTGTAATTTTCACCAAAAATTTTTTTCTGTTTCTTGTTCATTCTACATTTCCTTCTCTAGTCGCGGTTTTGTTTTGTTACTTGTGTTTGCGATGCTCTTCGTGTTTTAACTGTCTTACACGAAAGGTTCTTCACTATTCGCCTTCGGAATTCGGGCCTTCGGAGCAAATTGATATCCTCAGACGAAAGGCAAAGATCGACGATATCCTCGAACATTTACAAGATATTTTTTCGCTACCATCTTTCTTTGTGATTATAACTAATATTTTCATGTGCTCTTCTACCTTGGGAAAAATTATGACTGGCATTCTTTCGAAGATCCTCATAGTGATGGTTGTGTTTTATGGCCTATCTAATTTGGTTTCTTTAACCTTTCTTCTTTGGATAGCTGGAGGGCTACCTGCGGATCAAAATAAACTAAAGGATGCCTTCTACAAGAGAGCTCATTCTAGATTCCTCACAATTCTCAGTCCAGAGGAGCTGCCTTTTAAAAGAGAGATACTGGATAAAACCGCTTTTGTGTTGAATGGATGCAATATTTTTTATTATACACGAAATTCAATCGTTACTCTGACTGGGATGTTGCTGACATACGCTTTCATCATTTATCCAAACTAAGCTATTCCGCAAAACATCTTGAATAGTTGGGGAAAAATACGATCTCATACACATAAAATTTATGACTCTAGAAAGGAATTGATGCTTAGTATTTCCTTTCGTAAAAGTAATGGTAATATATATTTCGCCTAATCACTTCGTTTTAACTAAGGATGCATTTCTAAAAATTAATGCAAACTTGAATTCTATGCGAATCAATTTTTATTAAAACATGAATAGTTATTAAATATATTATTAGAAAAAACCCCGATTCAAAAATTGAATACCACTCAAAATAACATTTTCTATTAATTCTGTAGTAAATTAATCGATTTCTAAAATTGAAATTTTTTTAGAAAATATATATAATTTTAAAATATCTTCCAAAACATATTTACTGTTCGCTTAACTTTTTCTAAAAAAATCTTTTTTTAAAAGAACATTGGTATACTTCACAGGATAGCACACAAAGCTTTACTTCCGTAAGAAATTCTTTATATTTTCTAATTTTATTAATTTTTTAGAATCAAATAAAAAAAAACCTATAACACATATGGAGACAAACGAATGATTATTTTGCCTTTCTTTAGAAATGAAAGAGATAATATAACTGACGTGCAAAAAAATGGAAATATGCTTTCTTACTTCACTTATCGTCAGCTCATCGGTGAATCAGTGTTTCCACAGAATACGTTTTTAGAAAAAAAAATATTGGAACTGAATATAGAGAGGAATAAAACTCAAAGCTTCACAAAAGGTATTTAAAATTTGTATTTATTGAAACTGGTTCTCTACGAAAATTTTTGTGTTATGTGTTCTCAAATTCCATAAAATATTCGAAATTAGGATATTTTTTTCCCCTTCAAATGCAACTAATATTTAATTAAGAATTCCTTTTTAAATATTTTAAGTTAATACGTAGAAGTATTAAAAAGCAAGAAATTTTTGTTAAAAAAATTACAGTTGAAAACAACTAAATATAGTATATGAAGTATTATTTCATATAAATAAAGTGAAAGTCTTGTAAACCGTATGTTTTTCTTTTAAAAAAAAAAGTTTAAGATGCCTTGTTCATATGTAGAGAGAGGCAGACTATTACTCACACACACACACACACACACACAGTGCCATTTGTGATTGAAAAGGCAATCGAAAACAAACATTTTGCTTTCGTGAAAAATAAAAGAATTTCGAATACTTTTGCTAATTTAATTTATCCTATTAAAACCTTTAATTGTTATATTATACACAATGTAAAAAAATACTTTGATATATATAATGTATTAGTTTTCCCGCTGCCCATCCGGTATAATGGTTAGCGACGCTGACTGCGGTGCCGTAGGACATGGATGTTTGTAAATGTATAGTGTCTTAGCGGCATGGGGGTACTCTAGATAGAGGTCCAGCCGCAAGTCCTCTCGTGAGGTTGGTGGAAAGGGAAAAGAGGTGGGAGGTCCCTGACTTCCCCCAGGGTATTCTTCCTCAAAACTGGGGTGGAATCGAGTCAAATTGTATTGTCGCCTGCAGGATGCTAAAAGCTAAGGCTAACGACAGGCGTAAAAATCTAGCCCTTAGTCCCAATGAATTTCGGGGACCTTAATGTGATGATACTGTCGATCAGGTGGCATAAGCGACAACAGCAATATTTGTTTTCCCGATTTCTTATTGGTAAGACAGCAGAGAAATAAAGGACAAATAACGCCATTTTGAGTGAAATGACGAAAATATTTCAAGAAAACGTAACCTGCAAAATATTCTTCATCGAATTGTCATTCCTAAAGTGCAAATTTCTTTTTGCATGGGCGCATTAGTTTTAATCTTGAAAATGGAGTAGAAAATGTAGAAAATTAAATTGGGATGGTGTTAGTACTTGATTGCATTGTGTCTCGTGTGGAGGGGCTACGCCAGTGCTCACACTATTACCAAAATACCCGCAACTTGATCGCCACAGAGCTAAATCAAAGCATCCAGGTTGGGGTAGAAATCACATACTCAGAAGAGAGATGGTTTCATAGTGAATATACCAAAGAAAAGTATTAAATTCAAATATTTTGTGTGGATTTCCATAGAATAAATGGTAATTGAAAGTTATTCGGGATTTGAAAAATAAATTTTGCTGTTTTGTATTTTTACACTTATGCACACAAAGAAACTTAATAATACCAAAAGTCCATCAAATGAAATGAACTCAAAGCTTTTAATTTTGTATACCATCAATTGTATGTCACATTTAGAACTTAAAGATCCTCAGTTAGCTAATTTTTATTAATTAACCAATGTATACGTATAAAAATTATAAATATATGGGTTCATTTTGAAACCACTGTCCCTAAATAATTTATATGCCAGGATTTTTTTAGATAAGCCTGTACCTAAATGAGGATATGGGTTTTTGAATTACGTTTGCATTATCATTTATATTGTGGGGATAAAAGCTTACAAATAATACAGGTCATAGGTAAATAAATCGGATTTCTCCTAACCGATTTTACTTTGTAGTGGGGTACCGAGTTCTTGAACAAAAACGAAATTTTCTGCTGCGTAAAAATTGTCCCGGTTGGGAAAAATTGCTAACTGGTTTTTAGCATTTCTCGGAGGGCGTAAACTGATGCTTCCAAAGCTCAATAAAACAGTTACTGCGAATTTCGCAGTCGACGATATGCAGTCTGCTTAACTTTTTTGTCTCCTGACAAACCGCTGACTGTCCAATTCATGGAAGTTGAATTTGGACTCACCCGAAAAGATGACTATCCCATTGATCCCTTGTTAATGAAGAATGTTTCTTTCTGACGTAGCTGCTTGTTCTTCATTTAAGTAAAGACCTTTTCTTGGTGTGATTTATACCCGCACTGCATTCTGTAGGTCGTTTTTGAACTGTTCCTATTAACAGCACAGGGATTGTAAAAACGCAACTTTTAAAAAGGGAAATCTGGTATGACTGTTAATTGGATTCATTCATTTTGGAAATTTATCTTCACACATTATAATCTTATTTTTGATGTGTAACATCGTTCCTCTCGATTGCTGGAGATTTGTGGGAGTGATTTCGTGAAAAGGGACGGAAATGCGTAACAGGAAGTTGGGGAAGCGCGCACAGTCAAGTTCTGTTTTTTCTCCTTCATACGGGAGGGCCTCCGCCCCCATCCCGCACCCCCTGCGGTCTCGGCTGCGTGGGATCTTTGTTTTTGTTTTCTCACTTTAGGATTAGAGAAGAAGCTAAGTCCTTTAGGCAGAGACGTGGTTAGACAATGACGAACGTGTTTCGATACCCGACTTCGATGTCTGCGTACAATTTAAACGACCGGGCCACGGAGCAGCTGGTGTTGCTATCTATCGCAAACAGAATACCTCACATGTTGTGGCTCCTCATATGGATATTACTTATCGTCCAACAAGGGGACTGGGTATTGTTAGTCAAGATATTGGGGACATATGTGAAGAAAAATGCTTATTTGAAAATGGACAAACAGTGATTTCGGTGGTCGTATACATTTCTCCGAATCAAACGGTTCAAAACATTAAAGATTTCCTGCATTTTTTACTTTTACCATATACCGAAGGTGGTTCTGCTCTTTTTTAAAAAAAACTATCACTGGCTTCCCATGATTTTGAGTGGTGATTTTAACGTTAACTTCAGTTTGCCTAAAGCTGAGCAGCTCATAGCTTTTCTGAATGATAAACTCAAGCTCGAAATGAACACAAATCGAAATGTTTCGTCAACTAACAATGGTACTGTTATTGATGCTATTTTTCAACTGTTTTTAAATACTTTGAAAACACAAGTATATGTGTCATATTTTATTTATCATAAATTATGATTACCTCTCTTCCCCAAATTGAACAGGAATAATTATTTTTGATAAAAAAATTGCATTACTCCTTGCGTTAATTAAATAAAATTTTCATTAAAGATATAATTATTCCATAGAAAATTATTTCCAATCGTACTCGATTCATTTTTTTCAGGATTTAAGTTGCTATTGTGAATTTACCACGATAATATGTCAGATGTTACACATCGTATGCGACTACTGTAAGGCTCGTTTCTTTTTTTTTTAGTTTCTCGACATCACGAGCACACTGCAATTCAATCACTCTCTAAACAGTTCAAAAATTACATCCCATTTTTTTATGTTTTATTTAAGAATACTGGATGTTGCATTACTTCGCAAAAGGTTATTATGAAACAGTGCCACAGAATCACGCTTAAATGTTTATTTGCAACAAATACAACCTCTGGCAATAAAGTTCCGCGATTAGTCCTGTAAGATTAACGTAGATAAAATATAAACGAAAGTTACCTTACTGTCCTTCGATGCTCAACTGAAAAACGGTGGGGGCAGATAGTCAACACCTGCCATTACACATGTTTAGCAATTTGTTTCGCCAGTGTTGCCAGATAGGCCGTTCTGACTTCATTCCCCAAACTTTATTGTCAGAGGTTGTAAATTAACTTCATCGAAACAAAATAATGCCTTAAAAAATGCCATGTGTTTTTATCGATTTCTGTATATGTGTGTATGTATATGGATATATATATGCGAGTATATATATATATATATATATATATGTAGGAATTTCCACATAAACCGCTCGTTAGAGGGCGCTGGCGACGCGAGCTACCAGCGAGCGAACGGACCAGAGGGGGATGAAGGAGCGAGTGGTCTCGACGGGGAGGTCTGAGAGCCAACGCTGCTGAAAAGGAAAGCAACCGGGATCCAACTGACCGTGTAGGGACCAGTGGCCCAATTCTGGAGGGATAGTCACGAGAAGTTGACACATCCATCACCTGAATTCCATAAGCCATCGTGAACTGTATATAAGAACGTTGTTACCATTGTGAACTGTGGTATGATAAGTGTGAAGAGACTGAGAAACTATTGTTGAATGAAAGAAGGATTTGTTTAAACGTTATTAATCATATATCTGTGTAGTAGTGTGTAGTCCTGTAAGAAGTGTCCACATTAAACGTTAGTATTAGTCAAAAGCAGTGTCTTCAATAAATACCCCTAGAACTCCGTGTCATAACCTCATATACAAGGGGTGATCAAATGAAAAGGTCCGAAACTACACGGTGGGTACAAATATAGACTTTATTCAAAATATACACCATAGGCCTGAGCACAACGATCCCACTGATGAACAAGCTGCAGGATTCCTTGTTCCCAGAATTCCTGTGGCTGTGACGAGACCCAGTCCTTCACAGTGTCCTTGAGTACGTCCGAGTTGAAGCGCTTTTCTTTCAGGTGTTTCTTCAGTGGACCAAACACACGGAAATCGCAGGGTGACATGTCCGGACTGTAGGACGGATGGTCCAACGTCTCCCTTTGGAACTTGTCCAGTTCCATTTGTGTGACTCTGAAGATGTGTGGACGCGCGTTATCATGGAGCAGAACCACACCCTCCGTGAGCAGCCCCGGTCTTTTGTTCTTGATGGACCTGCATAGGCGTCGGAGTGTCTCACAGTACACATCGGAGTTAATGCTTTTTCTGTGATCGAGTAATTCTGTGCTCGTATCATTTGGACACCGCTTTTTATAAGAGCCTTTGCTCTCTCCTGTGCATGCGGGCACCCGCGCATGATCCGATCCCAGTCAGAGTCTCCAATGGCATCCCGAGATGTCTCGCTACATTCTCCCTTGGCGGAATATGCAAATATTTAACTGTTTCATTTTTATGTCGTTTCGTACCTTTTCATTTGATCACCCCTTGTATATATATATGTGTGTGTGTGTGTGTGTGTGTGTGTGTGTGTGTGTATTGTAGGTGCGTTGCGAATCGACAATGCATTATAATTTTTCTTTTATCACAAAGACAAATTCATGCCCACACACAAACCTCTTTGCGTAACAATTAATTCTATTTTTCATTTAATGCGAAATTAGCAGAAATCGAAGAATTTCTCCTTTTTTGTTGATAAAGTATAGAATTCCTATGAAAAATCCATTTCTGAGGGAATGAGTGTCCAATAACGGAATTTTAAGGCAACACGAGGGCTGTTAGGGATAGATCTTGTAACTTGCAACGAAGATCACTTTCTCTGATGAAACCTGTAGAAAAAGGTGATGAGGCTTCCCTGCACAGAACAGTAATGTTTTGCAGGATCAAAAGATAAATAACACTTCAATATGATCAGAATAAAAGAAATATACACTTAACGACTGCCTTCTTTTCAAGAAAATATTTTGCCTACCAATCAACAAACTATTATTTTTAAAATTTCAAGATTTGATATGTGTACCTAAGAGAATTAAAATATTAGTGAAAGCAGATTTTAAATTTAAAAAATATGGTAAACACAATATTATAACGAAACAGCCATCAAATCTGCAATCCCCATATTATTTTAAAATAATTTTAAAGATTACCATATTTATCATAAAGATATTCGATATTTTGAACTAATATTATTCAAATACCTTTTTGGTAAAAAATAATTATGTTCATGAAAGTCTCGTTATCATACAAATTTCTATGTAAGTCACAGTTTATTTACTTTTTGTATTATACACACTAATTTTTTAGAAGTATTAAAAACAAGTTATTTGATTTGAAATATTACAGCTTTCGGAAACATAAATTTAAATTTGGAAATGGCTAACATTATTTAAAACATATAATTACAATTTGCTTCAGAAAAATCAAACTTTTTGGCAAAATTACCAATTATGGAACTCAAATACAGGTTCAGAAAACTATGTATTAATTTAAATATAACTTAATTTTCAAAAACATGTATTTTTCCCCTGCAATTTCAATCACGAAAAGTTCATATAAATAAGGAAAAAATCTCTGCAATATATAATCTCAGCCTAAAATATCTGAAATGAATTAGTTTTTGTAACAATGAAAAGCATGCATTTACATTAATAATTCATTGCAGCAATTCAAGAAGAATATTATTTAAATACATCCAAATTGATTTCAATTTAATAGCAGAACTTAATCCAATTTTCAATTTTAATCAAAAGAAGAGGATATATATTAAAAAACATTTCGAAATTCAAATAAATACTAAAATGTATTAAATATTCACAAATACTGCAACAAAAAAATATCAAATTAGTTTTGCTTTATTACAACACATCTGATATAATTTTCTGTTTTTACTCACGAGAATAAACTGATTAAATCCAGGAGTTTCAAAAACTCATCATAATATAACGCATGCAATTAATTTTCTATTCTGCAATATCTTTTTTCAAATTTTTTTCGATGCAAAATTTTAAATTGAATAATTAATTCAATTGAAATTTATTATGCACTTCTAAAACAGAACTACAATTGATGTTGGTATCTTCACAATTGCTACAAAATGGTACGAAGTGACCAACTAATGTGAAGGTTTCTGACGATGGACTATTCTGCTTTACATATTATGCACTCATCAACTAAAAAGGGAAATATTTCAAAATCAGTCCCATGTGGATATTTAAAAACTGTCATAGAACTTTTAAAAAATATAAAAATGATAACATGCAATCAAAGTTAAACGTAGTATATTTATAAATGGGAAAAAGGTGTCAATGGAAAAAAATCATGACATGCTTGATACTAAATGCCTGCAAATTTCATGGTTTAATGTTTTAAGAAAATAAGTTGACTCGTAACACCATTTTGTTAAAGTGGGATTTTAAAGCAAAAGAGTAGCACAAATTCGAATTCAATAAAAGATAAATACCGAATCAAGCTATAGAGCGCTTTAAAAATAAAGATCTTTAAATCTCCTCTTCAAAAAAATCCAAACCTTTGAAGTTTTGCAGTCTTTCATTTTACAGAATATACGAAAAAGTGGAAAACAAGTTTATTTCAAATGATTTTCTAATATTTCGTTTATCAAACTTCATTAAAGCGTACAGATCAAAACAGTCTGGCGGAGCTCTCTAGAACAACTGATAAACATACCCAGGAATATGTCAAAAGAAAGTGGGACAAGGAAATTAGAAACTGTTGTTTATCCTTCATCTTTTTGTAATTCTCCTTCAGGATTAAGCATGCAAAAGTCGCAACACTCTTTTTCAATTCCAATGTCTAATTCACGTACGAGGGAGTCAAATTTGCCGAGTCTTCTAGTCGCATTTCTTAGTATGATTGGTCTTGTACTAGGTTTCAGTAAAAATCTTCATTTCCGAAAACTATGGCTTGTCTTATATTTTTTGCTGCTTTTTCAGATTGTAGACGTGTTATTCATGTGTATAAAATTTTTTTAAAACAGAACTACTTTAAAAAACAAAGCGTACGTGTTTTCTCTTTTCTGTAATTTAATGACTTTGCATTTTATACGGCGGAAAAAGAATAATTTGCTGAATGTCCTACGAATGTTCAAAAAGGAAAGTTCTGCTATTCACAACAGAAAAACAAACATTATGGTGTTGATTATTTTCAGCTTTTCATTTATATATTCTGTTACAGCTACCCTGGGTTGCAACATAAAACGAATGTCAGTGTACTATGCATATGGTCACGAACTGAAAAGTTTCACTTTGCAGGTTGGTGTCATCTGCTTCAAAAGTTTACTGCTATTTCTTGTTAGCACTACATTTCCTTCTTTAGTGGCGGTTTTGTTCTGTAGCTTGTGTTTGAGGTGCTCTTCATGTTTCACCTGTCTCACGCGAAAAGTTCTTCGATACTCACCTGAGGAATTCGGACCGTCAGAGCAAATTGACATATTGAGGCAAAAGGCAAAGGTAGACATGATCCTCGAAAAATTACAAGATATTTTCTCACTGCCATCTTTTCTTGTAATTTTATCGAATTTACTCACATGTTGTGCAGCGTTGCGGACGACTGCGAATGACCTTCAGGCGAAGATCAAGATAATTAAGGCACTTTTTTACGGTACAGCTAATTCAGTTTCTTTAATCGTCGTTCTTTGGGTAGCTGGAGGGCTGCCGATAGAGCAAAATAAACTAAAGAACGCCTTCTACACAAGAACCCATTCCAGATTTCTCATAGTTCTATCTTCGGAGGAACCACAGTGTAAAAGAGAAATACTAGACAAACCTAATTTTGTGTTCAGCGGGTGCAATATTTTTTCGTACACGCGGAGTTCCATCCTTACTCTTATTGGGACGTTGCTCACTTACGCTTTGATTATTTATCAAATTTAAGCCTCTAAGAAAAAATTTCTTGAGTATATAAGAGCAAATAGGATTTTCGTCTAGAGGACACCGATGACACTAGAAAAAAATTATGCAGAAAATTTTCTACAAAATGATACTGGTAATACATAGCGTATTGAGGCACCCGGGCTAACCAGCGACTTACTTTTCAAAAATAAGTAAAACGTAAATCAAATTTCAATAAGTTTTTATAAACTTTGGTTAGATATTAATAATTTCAAAAAGGATCTATTCAAAAATTGAATCTGATACAAAATGATATTTTCTATGATTTGGGCACTTATAAAAATTATACGTTTATAAAACATTATTCGAACATATTTTCAAAAACGAATTTACAGTAATTTTTCCTTGTCTATATATTTATTTATACTTAAGAAATATTTTTAAAAGGCTGAATAATTTTAGTTTGTCCTAAATGTGTCTTACTTATCCAGCAATTCAGACACGTAACATGGAATTTTCTAATCTCAAATCTATAATACAGTCATTTCTTTTTTAGAAGATTGGAAGACTAGTTTTGAAAATCTCATTACTATTATATATATATATATATATATCTCAAGTTATCTTTAATTAAAGTATATATTTTTTATGATATATATTTATACATTTTTTTAAATATCATTTTCGAAAATAGTAGAGCATGCATCGTCTTTATAAATGGTGCGATATGACTTCGTTCAAAATTCTGACACGGAGCTGCTTATTGGGTATTTTATACTCCCAATGTATCTCTATAACTTCTTGGAAAAAGATTATTCAAGGGCGTCCATCAACTTATTCCCAAACCAATACAGCTAAGATTATATTCAGAGTACGGATAATTTCAGTATATATTGAGTTAGATGCAAAGTCCTTGAATGCTTCCTACACCAAAGAATTTGGATTCATTAAAAAACTTTAAATTCCCTAATGGTTTTTTGAATATATCCAGTAACTGGACTAAACACTTCGTGAGACACATCTCCATATCTCATCAAGTGAAGTGAAAATATTCTGACCAATATTGTAAAAGTTTTTTAAGCTCAGTATATTTGTAAACTTGTCGAAATAGAAAGGAATTAAATTTTTTGAAGCCATCATCTCAATTAAATTATAAAAGCAAAAATATAGTGAAAACATCGATTTTTTAGCGATCTATGCATGTTCAGAAATTTTCTTAGCAAACGAGACCCATACATTGCACCCAATGCCATTATGCAATGTTCGAGAGGATTGGCTGGTGCCTTATCATGGCCAATAATTAAATAGGACCAAATGTCCAAAAGACAGCATCGGCAATCTGAAAAAATCCTCACGCGGGATCTTGCTGATCTGCTGCAATTTTGCCAGAATAGCAGGAGCAAAGAAATGATGTTTTGTGTTTAGCCCTTGCTACGTGTTTGTAGAAAGAGTACTTTCTTTTCCCAATCTTCGGAGTATTGCAACCTCTTCTGAGGCTGTAGTACCCTTTTCTTCATGGATAAAAATGTTCGAGATATCAAATATCAATTATACATTTTAACGGAACTAACCAAATTCGAAAATTACATTTTTTTAAGGGTAGTAAAATATAATTTAATTCGAGTAAATTTGAGACATGAATTGTATTTCAAATTTTAACAGTAGAAATATATTGCAAGAAGAATGATGATTCTCCTGACCGAACACCATTTACCTTCTTTTCATATCTCTAACTATCACATACATTTATAGTGGATGCGGTAGCCTAGTGGGCAAGGGATCGGACTCATAACCAGCGTGTCATGAGTTCAAGCCTAAGTACCGCTGAAGACCCGCCGTGTAAGTGCGCAATGCATGTTAAATCTGTCAAAATCTCAAGCTGAACCCAATAAATATTTTTTAAAAATCATGCCTAAATTTGAATTGCATTTATCCAGAACAGATCAGAATCAAGAAACATATTTTCCCAGAAAAACCAATCGTGAAAATTTATACAACACAGATAATAAAAACATACACAAACAGGAAAATGTAATTTGAAATCGGTTTGTTTTTAAGGCCACGAAAGAGAGACATACTTTTATTTTAATAATTCATTGCAACATTTCAAAAAGCATATTATTTTTATTACATCCAAATTGATTTCACTTAAGTTATCCTTAACCGAATTCTGCTTAAAATTCCGATCAAAGTAAAAATAAAGCATTTCAAATTTCAGATAAATACCCAAAACATGGTACATATATTCAGTACAATTTTAACAAAGGAATTAAGAAATAAAGCTTATTATACTGTAAAACTGCTCACGACAAAAAAAATGGTGCTTATAAAACTGTTTTAAAACATTTATCGCAAAAGAGTATGCACTTTTTTTATCCGTGCAACATTGTGCTTCATAATTTTCTCGCTGAGAAGTTTGAGATCACATAATTATGTTAATGGAAATTTTTAGTAATCTTTATGTAACAAAATTGTCATTTAAATCGATAATTAGTATCTTTAGAATTGCTTAGAAATAGTATAAAGTGGTGAATCAATATGAAAAGTCGTATCGGACAACAAATGATTCGACTTTACATAACGCTCAGCAAAGAGAGAGTGACATTTAACTTGGCCACTATTTGCGGTACAGTGATCAGTCTAAATCCAAACTTTTTCAAAATAAATCATTTATATATTTGAAGACTAATAAAGTATACCTAAAAAGCGTAAAACTATGACGAAATATCATAAAAAATTTAATACAGTACACACAAAAGTGTAAAAAAACAACATATGCTTCATTTATGCTGATACGTTTTATTGTTTTTCTTTCAAAAATATCTCAATTTGTAACCCAATTTATAAACAAAGAATTTCAAAACAACACGTAAATGTATTAACATTGGATCAAACTTTGCAACATTTTAAAAAAAGAAACTGCTGCTTGTATTTCACCTTTTTGTAACTCTCCGCCAGGATTGCATCTAAGACAGTCACTAAATTCTTCTTTTTCGATACCGATTTTTAATTCATATAAATTAAATTCGAATCTACCGATCCTACTATTCTCGTTTCTTTCTCTGATTGGTCTTGCCCAACAATTCAGTAAAAATCTTTTATTGCAAAAACTATGGCTGGTATTTTATTTTTTGATACTTTCCCAAATCCTAGATGTACTGGTCATGTCTATAATGAGTGCCTTGAGTGGATATTCTTTTAAACACAATACTCCGTACATATTCGCTTTCTTCTGTAATATAATGATTTGGCATTTAAGGCGGCGAAAAAAAGAATTTTATGAATTTTTTACGAAAGCTGGATATGCCCTGCTATTTATAACAAGAGAACAAACATAATGGTGATAATTCTTTTCAGCTTTCCATTCATGTATTCGGTTTCGAGTATTTTGGCTTTCAACATAACAAGGGATTCACTGTTCTATTCTTAGGGTCATAACATGAAAGGTCATAAAAAATACCATACCGGCAAGTGTGGTAGGCATAAAAAAGATTCTGTCGTTCATTCTACATTTCCTTCTCTAGTCGCAGTTTTGTTCTGCTACTTATGCTTGCGCTGCTCTTCGTGTTTCAACTGTCTTACGCGAAAGGTTCTCCATTACTCGCCTGAGGAATTCGGACCTTCCAAAGCAAATTGATATCCTCAGAGAAAAAGCCAAGATAGATGATATCCTATAAAACCTCAAGATATATTTTCGCTGCCATCTTTCTTTGTGATTGTATCGAATATTTTCGTCTGCTCGTCTATCTTGGGAATACTTTTAACTGGCATTCATTCGGGGACCGTCATAGTGACGGCTGTGTTTTTTTGTATACCTAATTTAATTTGTATAATCATCATTCTCTGTGTAGCTGGAGGGTTGCAGGGGAGCAAAGTAAACTAAAGAATGCCTTTTAAGAAAGAACCCATTCCACACACACACACACACACACATATTTCTCTTATTTTTCGCTTCAGAGGAACATCAGTGTAAAAGAGAGTTAATGGATAAACCTGACTTTGCGTTCAATGGGTGTAGTATTTTTTCTTACACGGGTAATTCAATCCTAACTATGACTGGGATATTGTTAGCTTATGCTTATCCATATTAAGCAATTTCACAAAATATCCAACTTTCTCCAGCCAGTTCTAATGCAAAAATTTTCTCTTCAGCCTGATTGGGCCCTACTCTCGACATCACTTGCTTCGCACGAATTCAGTCACTTTCGAAAGTGTTCGTAAAAGGCCTCTTAGTTTCTGGCAGTCATGTATGTTGAAAATCCTTTTATATAACTAAAGCAACTGTCATACACGTTTTTCAGTGGTGATTAACATTTGGAGTACGATATACACCACATCATAGAAATCATGACAATCGCAATGCGAGATAATTTTGCTGTAATTGTTATTCATAGATCCCACAACAAAAACTTTTTAATCTAAAGCAGTGTAATGAAATGTATTCGATGTGATTAAATGTGTATTCCAAATAAAATATAAAATATTCTTCTTATGTGATATAATATATTACATTTTTCTTCTCAATATATCAAGAAACTATTCCATATTCAATTTACAAATATATTCTTCAAAGAATTTTTACTTTTAATTTTTTGTGAAAGTAACTTTTGGTTCAAAAATATTCTTAAAAACTGCTAGAAGTCGTTAAAACCATTTTTACATTTTCTCTTAAGCGTTGCTACAAAGAACATATATAAGAACCATTAATAATATATAATAAGAAACAAACAATCTTTTACAGATTCTAAATGCCTTTTAATTATTTGACTAATTTATATTTGATAGATTGTACAACTTAAACTCGAAATCTTGTTATCTTTAAATCAAATTCAGCTTTTTGAAATTAAACAAGTTTTGTGAAAAATGGTATTTATAATGAAATAATTCGTTGCTTTATTTATACAAAACATCAAAGAAATATCGAAGTAATTATGTTTCTTACATTCATACAACAAGTACTTATAATACACAAACTACTAAATATTTAATGAAACTAACCTAATTTCTCTACCTTTAAAACAAGGATTCGAAAATGTTGAGAAAAAATTTGGACGCCAAAAAAAATCCTTATAAGCTTGGTACAGTAAATAATAAGCAATAAATACAGTAAAATTACCTCTCGTATCAGCTTGATAATAATCCTCATGATAATTATAATCAAAGCCAATCTATGGGACGAAACATTAACTGAACTTCAATCTTCTATTCTCAGTTCCCTACTGAATTATTTGTAATACTGTAAAAAATGGAATAAAAGTTATTTCCACATATCTATTTTCAAAACTCCATAAAATTAATAATATTTTGATTAAAATATGTGATCTGCAGACATTTTTTAATAAAATGGTGGCATGATTGTATTTTCGAAAGAAAGACGATTTAACAAAATATTTCAAATCAAAATATTACGAACAGACACACAAATAAATAAAATGGAATATAATTTGGAGAATAAAATGCAAAAATATTTAATTAAAGTGAAAAGAAAAATGATAAAATCACTCATATTGTTGCCACATCTATTTTTAATGTGTTTAAAACATTTACTTTTTCTGATTAGAATAATATTACTAGCAATTTTGTTTTGGATATGTAAATTCGTGAACACAAACTTTGTTTCTTTGCAAGGAAACTGCTACAAATTCTGAGCAAAGAATAATTTGATGTTACACTGAGTGATTGGACAAAATGACCTTTTATTTTAGCTATTATTACCTTGATTTTTTGCCGATTATTTATTTTTAATTGACTGGATATTTTTTTACCAAATCACTTATTATTCAACTAAGAATTTAAGTAGCCCATGTTCTAGGTAATTATTATGGTCTGCAAAACGATAAGGTTTTATCTATTATAAAATTTTCACAAATTATGTCACCATAATCTTTTATAAGGGATGAATAACATTTTTCTGTAATATAAACGGGAACTATGAATTTATTTTCACTTTGTTAATATACTCCTAGTTGATCCCGTTTTTGAAAGTAATGTAAGGAAGAAGGTGTAGAGTGAAGAGATATAGGAAGACGGTTCGTTTATCAACCTTCTCCTCAGACTATGGTATAAAATTATGAGGTATTCTGCTATGTTTGTCAGACTTTTGTGTCAGGCAGAAATAGATAGAATCACCTTCAGGAAACAGAGGAATATTTTTGTAGCAAAATCATGGCTTCCAATGAAAAGTTGTATAACCAATTACATATTAGGATGCTTCAGGAACACAATACTATCCATTAAAAGTTATTGTACATAAATATTTTACGATACATGTGAGCCATGTATTACATACATATTTGCATTTTTATTAGTAGTGTTTATTCAAAATATACAGTAAACATTCAATAGTTAACCGTCTGTTAAAATTAATCACTCAGTGCGATATTATTCAAAAGGAGAAAAGCAAAACAAAATAAGTTTTAAATTGCATTTCATGTCCATTTTGATTAAAAATAAGCATCTATAATCTAAACAATAAAAAAAAACAAGTTCCAATTTTTGAGAAAAATGAACCGTAAAATCAATGTAATGAAACTAAATGGAATTGTTTGTGAGTGATGATGGTGCCTTGTTTTTGTTCTGTATAGAAATCAGTAGTTACTTTCGGTTTATCATTTGGAACTCTACACCTAGTGTTGAGCAACACTCATCAGTGAAGATGTGAATTGAGCAAATAATGACTCGTTTCCACGGCTGGAAATATAGGATTAAAGTTACGGGCTGTTATTATGCGAATCAATCAAGTCCAGTAATAAATTCAATTAAATTGGAAAACTTTGAAGCGACCTTTTGGAAAACGCTTTAAGAGTGTATATTTAATTTCTCTACGAATATTACAGTGTAAAGAAGAAAGTGAAGTGATTTAATATAAATAATCCATTGCAACAATTACAAACGCAGAATATTTTCATAATATCCATTTAGCCTAGCAAAACTAGTCCTGTTTTTAAGTGCAATGGGAGCCGGGGATATAAAATTACAAAAGAAATTTTAAAATATTCTAAGCACTCATTACAACATTCGCAAAGAAAATACGATATAACTTTACAGTTTTACAGGCTGTTGTCAGGTACGAGAAATGCTTTTCATGGACCATTTGTTACAAATACAGACTGGTTTTTTTCAGTCATAGAACACTCATTTCAGTATTGTTTTAAATATGCCATTTAAAGTATAAATTTCATAAAGAAAATTCTCAATACTTTTCTGCAACAGAACTTCAAGTGAAATCTTAAAATTGCAAATGATCTAAGCAGAACGTCTTTCAATTGAGAACAAAGTGTTGGATTAGTCTGAAGAGTAATCGATGAAAACCAATTTTCCAGTTTTCACTTACACTCTCAATAACTTAAAAAGTACACAGTTTTAAAAACCAACCACTGTAACATATTTCAACAAAGTTACAGTATTTCTAAAAAGGACAGAAAAATGATGTAATACGATAAACATGGTGTATGCAGATTTTAAGAAAATCCAACCCTATATACAAAAGTATATCGACTGATATATTTAATTAGTTAATATTTCAAGAAATAAAATGACATTTAATTTTAATTTGTGTAGAAGCAGTTTCGAAGCAAAAGAAAAATATTATCTAGACATCGACGAGAAATATTTACTTCGAACCGAACAATAAAAAATCTTAGAAATAAATAATTTTCGATCTCTTCTTCAAATAAAGCAAAGTCTTAAGTTTAGCAGAGTTTATTTTTCAGTTAACAAAAATACACCGGATGATAAAAACAAGCTTATTTCAAAGGATTCCGAATAATGCATTTATCAAGCTTAACCAAAACACAGAATTGTTACCTGATTTTTCTTACTTTAACAACTGTTTTATGAATGCATATATGCATAAATATGACAAAACAAAATCCGATATAGAAAATAGAAACTTCTGCCGGTAATTCATTGTTTAATAATTCCCCACTAAGATTAAATGTACCACATTTGCCTAATTCTCCTTTTTAACTTCCAGTTCCTAATTCGCGTAAATTAAATTCGAGCCGACCAAGTCTACTATTTTCATTTCTTTCTCTCTAACTGGAATTGTTCAACAACGATTCAGTAAAAGTTACTTCCAAAAACTATGGCTTGTCTTTTATTTTTTGCTACTTTCTCAGATTCTGGATACGCTGATCATGTGTGCACTCAGTTTTAAAAGCGGAATCATTTTAAAAAATGACGCAACTTATATATTTTCTATGCTCTGTAATTTAATAATTTGGCATTCTTTACGGCGAAAAAGTGATAAAATGACAGCTCTTCTTGGAATGCTTGAAAAGTTATGTCCTTCAACTCACAACAGAATAACTAACATATTGGTGGTGATTCTTTTAAGCTTTCCTTTCATATTTTCCATTACAAGTAATGTGGCTTGCAACTTAACGAGAGCATCACTGTTCTATACTTACGGTTACAACCTGAAGAGTCCTATATTAGAGGCAAGCGTTATCTTCATTAAAAAATTTCTGCTCTACTTTGTTCATTCAACATTTCCTTCTTTAGTAGCAGTTTTGTTCTGCTACTTGTGTTTGAGCTGCTCTTCATGTTATGTCTCACTGAAAAAGTTTCCCTCTACTCGCCTGAAGGATTTGGACACTCAGAGCAAATTCATATCCTCAGACAAAAAGAAAAGATGGATGACATCCTCGAAAACTTACAAGATATTTTTTCAATGCCCTCATTTTTTCTGATTATATCACATTTATTAATCTGCTGTACTGTCTTGGGAATTAGTATGACTGGCAATGTTCTGAGGTGGGCCGAGGTGAAGGCTGTCTTTTATAGTATACCCAATTTAGTTTCCTAAATCGTCATTCTTTGGATAGCTGGAGGGCTGCCGGTGGATCAAAATAAACTAAAGAGTGCATTCTGCAAAAGAGCTCATTCTAGATTCCGCATAATTTTCCCTTCTGATGAACAGTGTAAAAGAGAAGTATTATAGATAAAACTGTTTTCGTGTTAAATGTGGGTGCAGTACATTGTCTACACACAAAATTCAATCATTGTTCTGATTGGGTTATTGCTGACTTACTCTTTGCTTATTTATCAAAATTGAAGAATTTCACTGAAATATATTGAATAATTAAGATAAAATTGTTTCTAAATATATACATGAAGCTTATGATTGTAGAGAGCAAATTGACGGACAGAGCTTTTCTACAGAAAGATGTTGGTTTTGTAAAGTGTGTTAAATTACGCACGTTAACCAGTTAATTTTTTCTCAAAAGTAAATAAATCGTGAATCATATTCACAAGCAATATTTACATACTCCTGGCTGATTAATAATTGAGACGTTTTCTTTGAAAGTGGTGTAAGCCCATTTTATAACATATGGAGATATTTATCACTTTCATAGAAATTATATTTGTAATTTCATTAACTACGTAAATTTATAAGGCCAAAATGATGAAAATTTCGAATTATTTTTTGGGGATCTGTTCATAGATATAAAAGATCATAGAACATGGCATTAAATGTTTTAATAACTAACTTTTCGTCCAAAATGGACATTCACCACTTTCAAAGAAAATTTCTCAATTATCTTACGCAGAAAATATTTAAAAATCTGACACAATTCCCCCAATTCGACAGTTATTTTTCACAATTTTCACAATTCTCCACATATAAAAAACAAGAATTTTTCTAAATAAATAGTTGAGTATATCTTTTTTTAAAAAAAATCTTTTAATGATATTCGTAAATTTCTGTGTTTGCTTGTAAAACATTTTTCGGAAGTAATAATGCTCTATAAGCGATATTCCGTCGTAAAAAGTTTCACAGTTATCAAGTCATTGAGACATAGTATTGAATTACCCATCTAAGGACTATAATACGGTCATTTCTTTTTAGACAGACTGGTTCTGAAACTCTGTATCATATCATTTAAAATATAATCTGGCTTAATTGCCATACTCCTTTAAAATATACATTTCCTCAAACACGCACACACCAAATGTAAATGATTCTCATTTTTTAAAGAATGTTGTATTTCTGAATAAGACTCCATTAAAATATCCTACCGAGTTAAAAATCTTGGATATTTTTTGAAGTGAAAACTGCTTTAGCGGCGTTGGGCACCTTTTGGTAGGGTAAAATCTTATGGGTTCGCGTCACCGACATGCTCTGACTGGCGCATGCGCAGTGTGCTGTTCGCTTAGACATTTTTTGGATGGGGAAATCTCGTGCGTTCGCGTCACCGACATACTTACAGCAGTATATCAGTAGCTATTCAGCTGACGTATAGTGCTGTGTATATCTTATGAGTGAAATTCAATGGATTTAGTGAAAAGTTCAATGTGTATTTACTGTGCATTGCTCGCTGCGATTCCGAGAATGGACAATACATATTAATGGTTGCCGTTTATATTTCGCCTGGAAAATCTATGAGACAGATACAACAATTTCTATTCGAAAGTTTGATGATTTATACAAAAGAAGGTTCTGAAATACACGAAAAAAGATTTGGCGAAAAATATGATAATGTACCGATGTGTTTAAGTGGAGACTTCAATATTAACTTTGCAGATGATAAAAATCTACCACTAATTGATTTTCTAAATGAAACACTTAATTTAAATATGCCCAATGATCGAAAATTCAGTACTACGAAACATTAAACGACGATCAATGTGGTTCTTACGTGATACTTAGATAAATTTGAATCAAACATTTTCATTTCTTACTTTAGTTACCATAAGCCTATTGTATCTTTTTAGAACAAAATGAAATAATTGAAAGTACAAAAAGTCTAAGTATTGTTGAAATTAATGATGATAATGATGCAAACAATTAAAATAATGCTAAAACTCAAGTACACAAATTTAAGTAAATACAAATATTATCCATAAATAATATGATTGTACATTAATTATTATTTCAATTGAATTGTATTTATATTTTGTCATGATCTTGTACAGCCCGTAATGCATTTGCATAATAAAAAAACCATATAAACATGCATTTAGTTGTTGCTCGGAGTGTCAATAGATAAGGAAGCAAGATTGATGTTGATAATTTTAATTCAAACATTATGAAATTTCAAATCTTAATACTAAAAGTTCTAAGTTTTCACTTCTATCGGCAGTCCCTATAACTGCCAAATTTTTTTCTCTCAATGAGACTACTGTCTTTAGAATCATCAAATAAAATTCATCAGCAAAGACGTTAAAAAAAATAAGTTCAATATTAAAACAACTTGTGTATACACCTTTCAATACAATGGGCTAAGCACAATTTCCTCGATGCTTTCCCATACCATCACATCAAGAGTACTGAAGAAAGCTATGATTCCTTAATATTTGAGAGAAAATATCCAACAACTGTGCACTGGTTAGCATCTACGATATTTTAATGTGTTTCAACGAATGATTAGTAATTTATTTAGTAATCAAATTTACAGAGAACAATATATTAATTTTCACATAGCATGACAGCACAAAGAAAGTTATTTTCCCGGATTACAAGAAATAATTGAAGATAATCCTAAGCAACAACAACAAAAAAGAGTCAAATTTTTTCCTATGAAGAGGATTTGGAACTTCGAATGAAAGGAAAACCAGGAATTAGTATGCAATAACCTCAGTCAGTAGGTTAGACGAGGCAAATGTGAAGAAGCATAAACTGCAGATCACATCTTAGCATAATTATTTTTTGAGTTTCTGAGAATGGATTGTTGACAGCACAGCAAAGAGTTTGGTTGTTTGCAAAGGTGTTTATCAAAGCATTGTTCTTTACAATGGCAACATATATATATGCCACGAAAACTCAAAACATCTCAACATTCGATGGGTTACTTCTTTCAACAATGGGAACTGCGGGTAAACTTCATATTTCAGACAACCAAAACTACACAATTGTAATTGAATAAATGTACATAATATTGTGTATGGATACTAAGATATTCAGGAAAATATCCTAATATGTCTTTTGCTGTATAAACTCTGCTTTATTTATACTACATATGTATTCTTTATTTAGGAACTAAGCATTCACTTAGTGGGCCTATAAAACATAATTTCCCAAAGATTAATTGTTTAAATGGATTGAGTAACTTAACATTTCACATTTATTATATTTTCTATAATTATTGAATTCTATTGTGAATTCGTCAGCCGATCTTGACCTTTTATACTGTTCAATAGATGGCGCTGGTTATTTTTTATATTTGTAGTATAACAAGAAGAAGAGAATTTAGTTTGTTTCTTTTAATGATTGTGTGTGTCGACCGCTCTGCGTTCCGGTTCGCCAAGGCCAGTAAGCGGTTGACACAGATCTCATGAACATAGTTACTTCTCGCAATAGTTACACCTTGTATTATTTTACTCTTACACCTAGATTTTTATCTTTGCATTTAAATTTATTTTTCTCACCTTAATGTAATTTATTTATTCTAATGTAAATATCTTAGCTTATCCTATTTTAATATAGTCTATTCACACCTTTTAATGCAGCAAAGGGCTAAGGTAAAGCTGAACCCATGTAACCCCAGTTTTTAATGATTGGAGTTTGAGCTTCCCTGCGGGAAGCAGGTACCCCCAGCTCTTTTCATCTTAAAAACTGAATAGTTCGCTGGTCATTCAAGCCCGTGTACCCTCCGACAGAATTCAACTTATTTTAATGATTTTAGTGTGATTATTTCTGTTTATGTAAATAAAAATTATTTTTGAACAACCTAGGTAAGTTGTCTTTTTTGCTTACGGATTCGAGTGAGTGGGGTTGTACCTACATTTCGGAACCTGCATCAGTGTCGAGTATACACGTTATTAGTTTGGGTGTTGGGGTGACTTTTGAGGTCAGGGATATAACTCAAGATTAGTGCCCCAGCAAATTCTAAGCAATAAAACTGAGCATTGCAAAGAAAATTTATTTTTTCTATGAAAGCAAAATGCATTTTGTAGAGATTAAATATAGTGGAGACAAACATTGAATTTCTAAGCAGAATGTAGAATTCAAGTGAATCAAAAGTATGCACGGGTGTAACGAAATAAGTTGGCAATATTTTGTATTTTTGGTTGAATAATAATGAATTATTTTATGACCCGGAAATTTGCAAATAAAATATGTTCAAAACGACTAATTTTTTTGACTGAAAGAAAAAACAATAACAGAAGGTTCATTTCTATATTTTGTAAACTTCGAAAGGTGAAAGTTCCGGAATGGCATGTGGTCTAACAATCTTATTATTTTCTCTGTCCAAAATTAGATACATATTTTTTAATTGTACGTAACAGCTTATTTTAATGTACTTTGGTGTATTTTCTTTTATGCCCATTGTTATGGAATTGACTTAACGTAGAATCTACTTTCAGTATTCTAAAGTGCAAAATTTACTGCGTTTTTGAAATTCAAGTCTTATCCTTTTTAAATCAGAAGACGAGGGCTATAAAAA
>BMAO01000828.1:0-69013 GCA_019973975.1 Trichonephila clavata
TATTTTTTTCTTTAAAACTAATTATAAGTTATTATAAAATCGATCCCTAAAGTTGTTAAGTACATCCCTAAGAACATTGCAAAAAAAATTCAGGTAAAAAAATTAATAATTACAAAAGGAGTAAAACTTTAAAATTTTCCAAATTTTCTTCAAAAAACTTAAATTTTTGAAATTGCGTGAATATTATGTAAAACATTTCATCTCGTATCATTATTTGGAATAGACACATTGTAGGAAATGCTAAAATTTAATTTTTAAATACATAAATAAAAAAAAATTGTTCAAAAGGTACCAAGTTTACATTCAGCGAATCTTTATTATTACTGGTTAGAGTTCGCAATTATTCGTGTTTTTTTCCTTAGGATTTCGCTCTCAACCAATGGCGTAAAAAGACTACTTTTATGGGAGGGATTTACATTTTAATCATGTTTTAAAAATCATGCCATAATTTAAAACTCATAATTTAAAATCGATATAAAATCATAATTTAATCATAATTTAAAAATCATGTAGATAAAAGCGCTGCCGCAAAATTCAAAATATCTTGATGTATGTGAAGGGTTTGAACATCCAAATCCTACCCTTGTGTAAGCCACTGCTTTGAATGGTTATTTCCATTAAGATATTTACGATTTATGGTACTTTATTGAATTAAATTGATCGGGGTTTTAAAATGTCTACTGACTGTTTTACCCCCAAACACTGATACATTACGTTTTAGTATTATATTTTAAATTTAAATTTCCTTTGGACTCTTAAAAATACATCATACACATGATTTAAAATTTTTTTTTCATTTCAGAATTATGTTGTTGTTGCTGATGGCACCTGTGTGACGTTGTCCGATCGAGACTCTCGAAATTCATCGCGGTAAAGGGCTAGTTGTACGCCTGTCATTGGTCTTAGCTTTAAGCACCATTTAGGTGACAAAACGATTTGGCTTGGTTCCACCCCAATTTTGAGGGAAATAAGTTGAATGGCTGACGGAGTACCTGATTCCCGCAGGGAAGCTCAAACTCCAATCATTAAAAACTGGGGGTTACATGGGTTCAGCTTTACCTTAGTCCTTTGCTGCATTAAAGGTGTGAATAGACTATATATAAATAGGATAAGCTAAGAGAATTACATTTGAATAGGTAAATTACATTAAGGTGAGCAAATTAAATTAAAGTGTAAAGATAAAAATCTAGGTGTAAGAGTAAATTAAAATTAAGGTGTAACTATGGTGAAAAAATAATTATGCAGATGAGAACTGTGTCAGGCCGCTTACTGGCCCGGCGAGCCGGAGAGCAGGGCGGTCGACTTGTAGAAAAGTGGGTGAAAGACTCGAGCGGCGCAGGCAACCTGCACCGTCCAGAAATTCTCCCTCGTCTGCGCGATGCCCGAAACGGGCGACTATTTAACGTGAATAGGCTGAGAATTTTTTTTTGAGGGAGAACACCATGGAAAAGGTCAGGGGTCTCCCACCTCTCTTCCCCTTCCACCAACCTCACGAGTGGTGGCTCAACGTCTATTTAGAGTACCCCCAAGCCGCAAAGGCACTCTATACATTTACAAACATCCATTCCTTCTCCGGGATTTGAACCCACGCGCAACGACATAGTATTCAGCGTCAATTTCATTATTACAAATGTAAGTATAATTAGGTTTTTTAAGATTTATAAGATTAAAGCAGACTTTTTTTTAATATACGCGATGACTTCATTAGGGAAATTTCAGCAGTACTTTTCCATAATTCTTTATGAGTTTAAAATAAATTAAACTATCTTTAACAACTCAAATATTTGTATACTTACATTTAGGCACGTAAAAAAAAAAAATCTCTTAATAGTTAAACTTTTTTTTTGTTGTAGCTAAATAAAATTGGTCTCACTGTTGTTCAGGGATTAATCAATTAAAAGTTTTTTTTTCACTCACCTGATTTTCTGACTTAAGACAAATACAAATTTAAAATTTTGTAAATTTGCGCAAAATATTTTTAGAATTATGGCAGTTTAGAAAAAGGTTCCATAACGTACAAATGAGTCAATACAATTTTTTCTCAATTTTTTCAATAAACGGTGCATAAATTTTTCTAATTAAAAAATCTTAAAAAAAACTCACCCAAACGTTGGTTGGGGAGGATAAAAGAAAAAATAATAGAAAATCGTTTTGATGCAGAACGGATCATCCTGTCGGGTACTAATACCAAATCATGACATAATATAAACAGTAAAATATATTCAGTTACCCAATGTTGGAAAAATTCTAATGAATTGCAAAAAATTATACTAAAAATAAATTATTTTAAACTAATTCGTATACTTTAAAATTACAGTACTTTTAAGTTCGAAAATGATCAAGATGGTGGGCGGGGCAAATTCTATACACAATCTGAGTTCAGCAAAGAAGTTCGAGATTAGGAAAAAAATTAGAAATGAAAAATATATAGACGTATTCTGATATGTTGGTCCTGATTAATCGTTGGAAAATTGACAAAATAAATACTTTTTACGTATGATTACGAATGGTAAGACGTGAAGTTGAATAAAGTGAATTTTTTTAATATTAATACAGAAGCATTTCACTAAATAAAAAATAGTTTAAGAAAACTAAAAAACACGCTTTTATAGTTAATCAAACTAAAAAGTGAAAAATAATTTTTAATATAAGAATAAAATTATTAATGAGAAAATTGATGTCATTGTGGTAAAAGCGTTGGGCATTATTTCTTACTAGTTCTATTCCGAAATGCAGAGTTAGAGTAAAAATGTAGTACAAAGCACCCTACGCTTTTACCACAATGACATTAATTTTCTCGTTAATCATTTTATTCTTATAGTAAGAATTATTTCTTACTTTTTAGTTCGATTAACTGTAAAGCTTGTTTTTTAGTTTTTTTTAAAAAATATATTTTATTTTTCATTTCGATCTACAATAAAGAACACTTTTTTTGTTTGTTGTTTTGTATTAATCATGAGCGTTTTCGCTTTAGTTTCGCGTTTCGCTAACTTAATCTTTTAGTTGCCAAATGTAGAAATGGGATCTGGCATTAATCGCCAAATCTGGAAATGAATTATTAAACTATTGTGTTGTCATCGTTCTTTGACAAGTATACAAAATTTCGAATTAATCTAACCTTTTAATGTGGGTAAAAATTGAGTTCAAAGATCCCGTTACATACAGGTGAAGCGTGTTAAAAAAAAAAGCCAATTTTTCAAAAATAATGTTCTATCAAAATTTGTCTTGGTCAGTCGGAAAAAAAAAATTGTAACTTTTAAAAATTTTTTGGATACTTAGATTCTCTTGTCATAAAATCTCTAAATTCAAAATTTCTTGGAATTTTTTCCCACGATCCAGGAAATATTCAAAGCCAAATACATTAGTGGAAATAGTTAAGTTAAAAGGGGTCGTATGCCAGTTTATATTTTATTATTGATCCACATTTATCACGGGGTATCCGAAAACCAACAATAAAGAATCCTGAATAGTTTGCGGAAGTATAGTCTAAAAAATCGTCTCTCCCAATTGTTTTCTTCAAATATATCTCCTGAATTAGTCACCAGATTTGAAGAACATTTGGAACATTTGTCATTTTGATCATTCTTTATTTGCTCCCACCCCAATAAATACAGTAGAGACGATAATATGCATCAAATCTCTCTTACATTTTTGAGGGTGAAAATTTAAATATTTTTCTATTTCGAACTTCAAAACTAAAATTATTAAAAAATGTTTTTTTTTATTCCCTCTATACATTTTTATATTCATTATACCTCTTATTTTTTGTTGTCTGTACACACAGTTTTGTTCTACCATTCACATTTAATTACCAATCGCTGCTACTATGCTCGTAATAGCAAGAAAATTAAATTAAATAAATTAATAATTCATTAAACTTTAACGAGAATTGCGAAAATTCTAAAGACTGTCTCATTTGTTTGCATTTGGATAATAAAGTCTACGTTTTTTAAATTTGAATCATTAATTCACGTTATAATTATGTAGCCAAAAATTCATTTAACCGCATCAGACATTTTCTTATAATTAAACATTCTAAAATAAAATAAGCACACCATTAAAAATTTTTTTATTTAATCTTTCACCATTAATTTCAATTTTTAAATAAATCTTATCACTATACTGACACATGACGCAAGTTACGTCTTAGAAATTAATTAACCGTGTTAATTATATTTATCAACTGACAATTAACATCAAAAGTTAGTTTCTTTAAGAACACTTGTAAATTTTATCCAGCTACGATAGAAATTGCAATACTTTATTAAGGGCATCCATTTTTTTGATGACTTTTAAATTTTTTTGATGACTCAATATTTTTATAAATTAAAGCCATTTTTAAAGTGTTTAAGAACTAGTTGTTTTTGTCAGATAAAATTTGTAAGTATTTTCAAGCTTTGTTTTGTGAGGAATTTATTTAATACAAAAATATCTTCACTCTTCAAAAAAAAAAAAAAAAAAAAAAACGCAATTATAAATTGCTAATGAAGATTATAAATAAAATTGTAAAAAATCAAGCAAAAAATTATTTTTTTAAAAAGACTAATTTAAAAAAAATTACTGAAAATTTAAAAATACTTTTGGAAAAAAATACTGAAAATTTAAAATTACTTTTGAAAAAAATTGCTAAAAATTTTAATGAAGTACAATGTTACAAGAAAAAAAATATTTAAAGCGAATTTTAGTGCCTGCTTTTTAAACTAATACTTTTTTTTACAGTTTCAATTTCTATGCATGAAGCCAAATATTATAATAACTTTCATTACTTTACTAATTACTTAAATTTCTACCATATATAATATCCCCTCATATTATAATATTTAAGTTCATAGCCTTTCTTTCATTTTTCACACACACACACACACACACACACACACACACACACACACACACACACACACACACACACACACACACACACACACACACACACACACACACACACACACACACACACACACAATATATTTTACCTTAATCACACACACACACTTATAACAATAAAAAAAATCCTTAAAATAAGAAATGATGAATGTTTTTTATTAAAGTGATTTTTTTAAATATATATTTACTTCAAAATACTTACTGGCAAGGTATAAGAAATATAGAAAAGCAAATATATAAAACAAGTCTTTAAATGGGGCCGTGGGTAGCCTAGTGGTTAGAGCATCGGACTCCAGACTGGAGGGCCTCGGCCCGATGCCACTAAATACCACCGAGTATAGACGGAGTACGTGCTTGTTAAATCAGTGGGTCCGAAAGTCTTGTGGGCGATCGCAGCAGAAACCACGAGTGCAGGGGGCTGAAGAATATTTCCCTCCCCTTCAGTTCCAAGCCAAAATTGTGGAGGTGGAGATAGGTGGTGTCGCCATCTATCGTTAAGAACCTGTATCACAGGCATTGGCTACTTTCATTCCTTCCCTGCGGTAAGGACACGACACCAACAACAAGTCTTTAAAATAATAAAAATACTCTTTTTGCTTGGAGGAGAAAAATGTATCAAACTTCATAAATAAATTCGCAAAAACTTATTAAATATTTCTATATAAGCTCATATTTACAATATATGACTGTCTCTCTGAGTTTTGATTTCCTTATTAAATAAAGAGGGTCGACCAAGAATATTTCCATAATATAATAAAAATGTATTTAGAAATTCAGTGTATTTGCTTGTTAACTCATGTCGTAAACAGTTTAAACAGTAAGTACGTTCATGTTATTCATTTATTCAACAACATTGCAGAAATAAAATTTTTTTAGCGTCTACTTCTTATATATATATATATATATATATATACATAGCAATATTTATGATAAAAGAGATGATTTTAATTTTAACATTCTTAAAGTTCCCTCCTGGAATTCAAACTTATCCATCTCAATATATCGAAATATTATTTTGAATTATATTTATCGTAACAAGGTATTAGTTAGTGATAAATCTAATATATATTTAAATATTAATAACTTTATTAAACATTGTATAGAACAAAGTTACCCTCTTAAATTTATAAAAAGTTATATAACAGTTAAATAAAAAAAGTTTTTTCAGTTATACAGTTTATAGATAGATGGCGCCTCTAGCTAAGTAATTTTGTAATAATATATTTTATTAAAAATTAATCGTTTATGTCTGGATGGTATTTTTTATTTTCTATAAATTTTAAAATAAAATATAGAAATTTTAAAAGTATATATATATATATATAGTAATATTGCTACTTTATCAATACATAATAATTATATGCGTTACTGTTATTGTCCACAAGAAGCGAATATGTATTCACATGGTAAGTCTATTAGTTTGGCTTTGATTTTAAATATTTTAGTAATTATTAAAGGCTATAACATTATAGTATTACATTAATAGATTATGGTTTTATCTATAATATAGTTAAACTTCTCTAGAAATTTATTGCTTTCCCTATGGCCCAGAATACTGGCAAATTCAGGTGAAGGTTGGCTGGCCAGAAAACTTTGTTTAAACCTGCATTCCTAGTTCCTAAGGCTGGGAGTTTGCTTTTAGTATTTCTGTGGCTAAATCTTTTCTATTATGACGATAGTTATCTTAGGTATATAACTATTTTTAGTATATATATATATATATATATATATATATATATATATTGTAACGTAGATCGCGGGGTTCGAGGATTTTATGCTATCATTCGCAAAGAGCAAGACAGTTCTTCAGGATTGATGGAAATTTCTTGTTGGAAAACAATCCTTGAAATACAGCAGCTATATTCACAAAATAAATCTCAGAAAGCCATTTCACCTTCTACGGCTTTCAGACACAACTATCAGTGTCTAAAATACAAGTATGTCAAGGATTATTCACGAGCATTCGCTCATCCTACTCAACAGCCGAAGTAATAAATAATCGCTGGTCGAATCTTCACGGTCAAATCAATACTCACTCTTCAAAACAAGACTACTCAATTTCGGCCGGCGACTCCCCCTTTATAGGCCTTATGGATCTTCGAGAAAAATCCGCTTGCATTATAGATAGTGATGTTAGTAGATTTCTGCCACAATTTCCAGAATAATCCATATGATAACAAACTCACCAAAAATGGTCATCAACGTAGTTGCCCAGTCACTAAAATGGTCACCAAAATAATGCCAACTTGGTTCTATCGCCAAGATTTCGCCAAGTTTCCATTGAATCACCATTAAAATGTAAGGAACGACGTTGTTTGCAAATATGTTACAATTTTAACATAAAATAAATACAATACAGAGAAATACAAGAGAAAGAATTATTCAAATTCCATATTTAAGTACTCTAAGGAAAAACAGGGAAGAACGTAATATAAAAAAATATAATCACGTGTTCAAGCAAAGGGAAACATTAATTATTGATAGAAATGACATAATTATTTAAAGAATATTTGAAACTGGCTAATACGACACGTGCAAGCCATTAATGGTGTTCTATTACTTGGAATCGCCACACGTACTTTTGAAATTAAAATCCACAAGATTTGATTTTTTTCTGAATATATGCCTTTTATTAATGCATTTATGCAAAGGACTATAACTGCTTATTATAGTACCTTTAATGTTGTAATTTAATCAACTATTTGTTGGAGAAGACATGCCTATAAAGACGAATTCTTTGAAAGAAACCTTTGAGGAAAATGAAATTTTTACCTTCAAATCTCTATTAGTGCTTCGAAATAGCAGCTCATTTTTTTGATGTATTTTTTTTCTTCTTTTATGAATGCAAGTAGGGATGTAAAATAATGCATTTTAAGGATATGACTAGCAAGGGTATATAGATATTTTATGGATTTAACTGAATTTTTAAAGGTCTGTCAAAAATAAAACTTGTTTATATGGTTTCGTTGCATAAGTAATTTCTCTCTTTTATGCATCAACTCATATAAGAGATTAAATTTTTTTTTTTAGAATATAGAATTTTTAAGCACATGTAGTATTGAAAACTCTTTTTTTCCATAAAAGCTTTGCAAGTAATATAATCTTTTTCATATAATAATTTCCTTTTTTAGCAAAAAAAAAAAAAAAAAAAAAAAAGAAGAAGAAGAAGGGGGGGGGGGTTGAAAATGAACTGAAGCATATAATTAGATGAAATAAAGTAATAAAGTTAAGAAGTTTTACAGCAAGCATTCTTATCAATTTTTTGTTATAATTGCATTTAATATGTATTTAAAATAATATGTGAATATATCTTTTTTTCTTGTAACACAATGAACGGTCAAAGTGTGTGTGTGGAAAAGTATAAAAAAAGGAAAAAAAAAGGAAAGGAACACAGTTATGAAAACAATTTCCAATAAAGATGAGGTCATTACTTTGCAATAAAAATATGTACGAGTAAAACAAGTCGAACTTTTTCACTGCTCTAATAACATTTTTACTAGTGAATTACAATTCTATAAGACCTTTACTGACTTTTAATTAAAATTTCCTACTCATTAAACTTCGTGTGAAGTAATTTATAAATTCAATTTAACTATACACCAACCCTTACACCACAGTTGCATAGTGAATAATTGTTCATTAATTTCGCAATTCTGAAGAACATAAAGATCACAAGGAAGATATTTCATTTATTTTTTTCAAAGTACCATGCAAAGAATTTTTCGATCTTTGATTGCATTCGAACTGAAAATAATGTAAGCCGGTTTACTTATTTCTCATATTTCATACTTATTCTAAAAGAAAAAGTGATTTTGAAGGCTTCTGATTTCAGAGTTACTTTTCAAAATTTTTTTTAAATCTAGTTTTTTTGGAAAATCTTTTTTTCTATACTACTTAATTATCAAATTTTTAAAAAAAACGGATGTTTCCAATGACACTGTTATATATATATGAGGTAGGATTCACAAAAGTTTTTTCGAACTGAATCTATAACTTAAAAAATATTACTAATTAAACTCTTAAAACACATCCACCTTCCAAATAAGATCCTTAAGCAACAACACACTTTTGCCCTCACTTGTAAAGATCGTCAAAGTATTTCTGGAATCCATTTTTAGCCATGTACTTTAATTCAGCCTGCGATGCACTTGTAACTTCATCTGCAGATTGAAATTGACTATTCTACAAGCGACGCGCCTTATTAGAAAATAAGTTGAAGTGGCCGGAGAGAAGGAAAGATCAGGAAAGTAAGGAGGATGTGGCAAAACAGTTGTTTTCGGTTTTTGAAGAAAGTCAGGGACGAGGAGGGATCAGTGTGCGGGAGCGTTATCATTTAAAACACCCATAAATGCTCAGCCCACAATTTTGGTCTTTTCTTTCGGATCGACGCACGCAAACGACACAGGATGTCTACATAGAGTTCTTTGTTTGCAGGGTGTCGTCCTTGAGGGACAAATTCCAGATGCACAATGCCCTGGATATCGAAGAACACTTCTAGCATGACCTTCCATTTAGAGCGATCTTGGTGGAATTTCTGTTTGAGTGGAGATTGTAGTGATTTCCAAGTTGCCGAGATGCTCTCATGTTTTTCATAAGACCCACAATCCTCCATTTCTTGTTTCCAGAAACAATACTGCCTATTAGGGAATGATCTTTGTCAACAACCGAGATTAAGCCTCCCGTCATTTCTATTCGAATTGCCTTTCTGGTCTTCGTTTAACATGCGGAGAACAATGTGCTGACACACCCTATGCATGTAAAGATCCTAGGCCAGTATCTGTTGATAAGTGGCCTTGGATATTCTAACTGATTCTGCTATTTGCGTTATTTTTTGAAGCATCCTCTTAAGTACCACCGCAGAAATCTTTTCGATGTTCTCATCTGTGCGGGAAGTCTGCAGATGTCCAAAGCGTTCGTGGTCTTCGACACTTTCCCAAACTTCTCTGAAACGTCAATGCCTCTCAAAAACTTGCGGTCCCTGTAATGTATCGCTACCGTACACATGCTTTAACATTTCGTAAGTCTCCGTAGCACTCTTTCTCAAGCAAACACACAATTTGATATTCATTCTCTGCTCAACAAAAACCATTTCTTTCAATCTCCGGGTACTAAATGCATCCGCTTACAAAATACGACACCGTGGCGAGCCATCAATCCCGTGATTTGGGACAAACCCCTATTAGAAAAGGAAAAAGATGCAGTAACACCGAAACGTTATTATAGTCGCTGTACTGCAAAAAAGTTTCCCGTTATAGACTCAGTCGTGCAACTTTTGAATTCTACCACGCATATTAACAAGTTTTCCCCCCCATAAAATCAGATGTACTTAAAAAGCCAACTCGATTGTATCTGCAGCAACCGTTTCTCCCTCAAATTGCAAACAATAAAGGATAAGAATTAAAGTGCTTAGAACGGCTGATCCAAAGAGGGATTCCTTTTCGCCCCAGTTGTCTAAAACATTGCAAAGCGTGGTCTCCAGTCCCGAAGGCAGATATTTCAAATCACTCTGCCTCCAACCGTTCCAAGGTCACCAGGGGTGATCCATCTTCCACCAACAGCTAAACCCCGAAGTGTGATCCAGAAATTGAACTACAGGTATCAGAACATTCTACTGACTATGCATTTCCATAGACTAGTAATTCAGACTGTATGGGCGCAAGCCTCAACCTGACTCGCTATCTCAAGACGACAGCCCACAACGTCAACGGAAAAACGTTCTAACGACACTCAAACCTACCGGGAATATATATCAATTGCAGTAAGAGCTGGGGAAAAAATCCTCTGTGTATCGCTCAGAGATTCTATCAACAGCAACAAAAAAAAACTACTTTCATCTCTTGGAAGGGGGTATGTAGCAACCCTTTCTCCCTCAAGTACCACACAACGAAGGATAGGAATAGAAACGTTTAGTGACAGGTCCAAAAAGGGATTCCTCTTCATCCCAGTCGTCTAATGCAGTGGTCCCCAGCCTGGTCCCAGCCTGTTTGATCCGCGAACCTGTATATGGTTCATGGATCAAAAGGTACCAGGCCGCCCAAGGAACATTAAATTATTTCCATTTTATTTAGTGCGGTGTATTTCTCTCGGGTTTGTGCGATTTTCCATGGAAATCACTTTATATTCCATGTTAAATCCTTTTATATTTGTTACTTGGTGTAAATGTATTTTAATCTGAAGGCATATTTAAATACAATTAAATTAAAATTATTAAGTCAAAACAATCTTAAACATAAACAATCAACGACCCCCTCCCCCTCAGGGGGCCGTTGTCAAAATTGTTAAACGCTGACGGGGCAGAGGCGATTAAAAGGTTGGGTAGCACCAGTAGCACAATGTACAACCCCGCATTGCGAGGAGAGGGGGGGGGCAGGATTCTAGGGAACCCAAAGCCTGGATGCCAAAAGCTTTGCAGAGAGAAGGGGCTCTAATATTCTCCGTTACGCCAGTGGGTAATCCTGGTCTAATGCGTGCAAAATTTGGTCTCTGGACCTGAGCTGGGCACTTCAAATTATCTTTCCCCCAAAACACTGCAGCCAAGATAATTATGAATGACCATTCATCAACAGCTTTCGCTGAATATCTAATAAAGTTTTTAAGAAATTAGTATTTCAATAAAAAAAAATTTAAAAGGAGCTCTGTCTTTCATCAGAAATTTTATCCCCACTAAAAAAAATTGAAGCATTTCTTATAAAATATGACATTAGTCACAAAGAATCACAGACATAGTAAAATTTTACAGCAAAATGTTGTATTTCAGGTTTTTTTCACAACTAGTATTAGGCTCATAATTGTTTTTAATTTCTGTAAAGTTGTAATGCTAGTTTGGTTAAGACAAAGTTAATGTATTTTTGTGATAGATCATCTGATTTTTTTTTTTGTATCTTGTTTCCAACTATTAAGACAAAAAACTGTGAAATATATTTTCAATCTAAAAAAACTGAAACTTGCCAAACTTTATCCATTTAATGGCGATTTGAAATGAATTTACTCAACTTCTGCAGCTGAAATAAACAGTTTATATTTCTCTACTTTTGACAAAGCGCTTTAGTTTCACAAATGTTACTTTAGACAACTGTCAGAACTTAATCGTCTTGAGAACCCACTGTATCCCTCTGTACAATCATTTGTAGACATCATTTATTCGACGAACAGGAGCTGAACAGTCATCCAAATTCTATTTATCACTTCTAAATAGCTGATTGTAACAAATTCTTCAAGCGTGAAAATACGGAGAATGTTTTAGAACGAACACTTATTTTAATACTTTATAGTGACTTAATGTTCAAAAATAGTTTATTATACATTAATGATACCTTAAAAACGATTAATGATAATTTAAAGCAATTATGCAATTTATATTTAGGGTACTTTTTCGTTTAGCCAGCGCAAATCTCGCCAAACAGGCTTTATTGGCGACATCACACAATATACATATAAAAAAAAGTTATAAATGTTAGTTCTCAATGATTTTCCATGAATTTTTGATGTATTATGAAAAAGACGTTTCTGAAAAGAAAAGACCTTGATTTGTTTTGAAAATGTGGTGCTAAAAGGTTACCAACAGGAATATTACGTATGGCGTCCGTTGTACCATTTTTGGAGACTTTATTGCTTGCGCCGGTGAAGCGGAAAAGTGCCATACTTAGAAATATGACATTAATGGAAGGTATTATTAAAAAATATCAAAAATGACATTAAATCAAACGTACGATTCCAAATATTTCTGTTTTGCAATTATTTTCTTTCAAAAACGCTTTTAATTTAATTAAGTACTTACGTATTATACCGTCGACCAATACCATGAAATCAAAAAACGTCACCAAATGCCACGATATTCAGCCAATAGAGAAAATATGTTCCTGTGCATGCATATAGTTTGCGCATGCTCGAAAACAATATTTTTTGTAGGTTGTACGGTTCTTTCGCAGGTGCAGGCGCAATATTCTTGATTGCTCAAGCTCGGAAATAATAATGTTGATAGTTCGCAATATTATTTTTCTCTTATTTTGCTGTGAAAATGATTAAAATTTGAAATCTATTTTCTATGGAAGAAATACAACGATGTTGAGTATTTCCAAAGATGCGGTCCAACACGTAAATACCCGAAAAACTATTTCGCTTAGAAAAACGGCAAAACAAGAAACATCGCGTATCTGCATGACAACATTTAAATTCTTAGCTAAACGAATCTTTTTTTAATTTAACATATTTTTTAATGTGTTTATTTCATTCTTCTAAATCTTCGCCAAGTTCTTTGTAGACATGTTAATATGAGATAACCAGTTTTTTCACAATGAAAAGGAGGGCGAAAAATTTAAGAAAAAATAACAGCGTAAATGCATGAAACATTTTATTAATTTAAATATAAATACACTATGTATAATTACGCTTACATCCCTTTTAATTATTTACTTAAACGAGTATTTTTCCATTGAATGATTTTTTGTGTGAATATATCATTTTTTAACGAATCGGAAAATTCGGAGCAAGAAATATCCTTCATATTGAACTTTACGGTAAAAAGCTACAGCTAAAGTATCAACATCCAATCTTGGTTTCTCACTTGTCCAAAAATCATTACCAATCAGAAAAAATTCTTTCAACTGGTGCATTAGTGCTCGAGCACCACAACGTAAATTCAACAAGAGTAACTAAATTTTCACATGGAATGTGTTCATTTTTGAAATGGTTAAATATTTCCATCCATCTTTTGTCAAATTCAACATGCTGATTTTTCCATTGCTCTAATTTATCAGAATTTAAACATATACATTCAGTCTTCTAATTTTTTCAAACATACAATTGTCATCAATATTTGCCCAAGTTACTTGAGAAGAAGTCAAAAACACCGTTAAAAACTTTTATTTTCTGTGATACTTGTTTTTAACCATTCTTCGACATATTGGAAATATAATTAGTAAAAATTCCACACTTCTTTGGTAAATTTTTCCCTAATGTCAGGATTTAATTCATCTAAGTTTGATAATTTCCTTTTTTTTATTATTAAAGGATTAAAGTTTTCTTCAAATAGTGATATTTATTGAAGGACAAAATCGTTAAAAATAAGACTAACTTCTGTAGCTGAAATATGTTCACCATCCATTCTTTTGATTTTTTTAATCGTTTCGTGGAAAATAGATGTCTTATTATGCATTAAATACATTAATGTCTCCAATAATTCATACTGTACCGGCAGATGACTCGTAATAAATCGGCCTGGCACCTGTGAATGCAGAGATTAACAGATTAGTTTTAGAATATTGAAAAGGAGGACACTATACGAGGAAGGACAGAACCTATAAAAGAAAAACTGTCCTCCCGAAAGGAGGACGATTGGTCACTTTAGTTAACATGAATGAAGTATGCGTGGTAACAGTAACAGCATTTGGCGACGTTTATCTATTTGGCAAAATTGGTCGGTGGTGTAGTACTTAAAATCCTTCATTTATTCAATTCTTATTATTAGTTCACTCTCTCCTCTTGTTCAGATTTTCAATCGTCGGTAAAATACTTTCGATTCATCCATTTTTCAAATAAATTTTTTAAAACTTGTAGTGGATGACACTTGATGTTAATACAGTTTTTTCAAATATTATTTCATAAATTAAACTAAAAAATGAATAAATAGTAACAAACAAAAATAATAGTCCAACAGCATATATAGAAAGGAAAATCGTTCGTTGTGTTCCTGTAGTGCAATGGATAGCGCGTTGAACACCCAATCCATAGGTCGTGGGTTCGAATCCCAACTCTGGGATGACCTCATTTTTGAGAATGTGATGTCTTTTTACTATACTGTTTTATAAGAATAGTTAAATTTTATTAAAGAATAAATAGTAACAAACACACACAAAAAAATAGTCCAACCCCATATGTAGAAAGGAAAATGGAAAATCGTTTTCTATTTTGTCACTTAATATTGTGATTCTTTTATATGTATATACATATTTATATTAATTATAACTATAATAAAAATAACTAAAATAAAATATTTCTTTGTTAAGCTAAGTAGGAATTGACATATTTTTTTTTATATTACTTGTTATATGTTTTTGTCAGAACAAAAGTGTTTGTTAAGTTTTTCGAATTTTCTCTCATCACTTCAGTCTCTATTCAATAAAGTTATGGAATAAAAACAGAAATTATCTGAGATTAACTATATTCCGTCTTCGCTTTAAAGCAGATTCAAACTATTGGTTGATTATTTATTCAATCAATGAAAGAGGAAAAATAACTATTTGAGTTAGCTTTTCATTTCAGAAATGCTTTTAAAAGTTTTCTTTAACTCGATTTTTGGGAAAGCGTTTACGGTTTTACTTATTTAGACATATTTTTTCGAAAACATATGTTTTCAACACAAATATTAAATGTCAAAACTTGCTTTGAAAAGAGCAAATTTTTTTTTTATACGAGCAACAAAGAAAAGCATTTTTTCCGAGATCGGAATCTTAAAAAATTGAATTCTTTCAAATGCAGCATTCGAATTTTTATTCCCTTAATTGAGTTGGAAGTTTGAGAATCAGAAATAAAGGTATTCCACAGTAAAAATAATTTATTCCTAGAAAAATAATGGCTGCCAATTTCTTTAAAAATTTATTTCCGAACTTCTTTAAAACTTATTTAAACAATTATTTTATGTGCGAAAGCAGTTACTGATAAAAATTTATTACAAAACCATAAAATTTCAAATAAATCAAAACCTAAGAAAAATTAGTCGTACTTTCAAATATTTTTAGAAAAAAATATCAAGAAAAACTATAAAATTCTTTTCTAAATTTTCTTTACACTCAATACTGAGGTAGAATTTTCTAACAAAGCAAGATTTTCCGTATATATATATATATATATATATTTAATAGGGTTTTATACCAGAATTCACATAGATTAAAAAATATAATCGACTCTTGAATAAAAGAATGAGTAGGAGAATATTAACGTTTCACTGTTCAGATACTTGAGGGCTTTTGGCGACGGATCTCGTAATTTTTATCCATGGTCAAGTGACGAAGACGACACCTGAGTTGGCATCTCCTCTTCTAACTACCACACTGCACCAACTTTAGGACGTTTGAGCTCTCGACAGATTTAACGAGCATTGCTCCTCCTTCTTCACCAGTACTATGCGCGAACTCATGACACTCAATGAGGGTTTATCCATTGGGATCTTGGGACGGGCGCCCAGGGGTCCAGTTAAGCTTTCGATCTTCCAAAGCTAACTGGGCCTGTAGATCGTCTACGTCCAGGGTCCGAAATGAGCTTAAATATGCACTGATGACCTACCTGCCACGAGTCCGATACCTTAACCACTAGGTTACCGCGGTCTTTCAATAAAAGGAGAAAACGTGTATATTTCTTTCCTTTGTTTAGATTCAAGTGGTCACATTAATCTTTGAACGCAAGCTGTACTAGGCTGCCCATCCGGTAAAGTGGTTAGAGACGCAGACTGTTGGGACTGGGTTTGAATCCCGGAGAAGGCATGGATGTTTGTGTGGTGTATTCTTTTCTTCCTCGTGTTGTAAGCTCCCGTGTGATACATCGTGTGGCGCAAGAGATTTACAAATGTTCTGAATTAAAAAAAAAACTATACTAGCTCTTTTATTTAAAATTAATACGTGAAAAACTATTGGGAAACGTACGTGCACACACCCACTATTCAGTAAATAAAGTTGTACAGAAATAAACTCTGTTAAGAAAAGAGTAACGCGCTATACATGTTTGGATATTATTTTCACTTTTAATTATCAATGGAAATAAGAGAAAAATGGTATTTAATTTCTCTTAAAAATAAATGTAAACGTTCTTTCATATGTAGTAGAATTTACTGATTTTATTTAATTTTTTATAATTGTTTTTTATTATAACCATATTAGACCTGACAAGAACAACGAAATATATTAAAAGCTACGCCGGCTGGGTGGCGTAGTTGGTTACACACTGTGTACGCCCAAGTTTGCGGGTTCGACCCTAGTGGATTTTCATGATGCAAAAAATTGATAGCGTCCATGTCATGTGATTATGGGGCATGGGAAATATCCCTAGAGGGTCTGTTTGGCTTGGATGCTCTCGACAAAATTTTATTCTGAGGAGAATTTCGCATTGTTACAGTTCAGGTGCCTCCCTCTGGTGAAGAAACTGTGGGAGTCAAAATTACAGTGTGGTAATTGGTATCCACTTATATGGTGCCAAAGGGGTACCAACTCCCGGGGTATGTAATAGGTCTGCAATGGTAAAACTACCAATCCGCAGCCCCATTTGTAACAAAAATATTAAAAGCTTATCCAATCCTAGATTAACTCTAGTTATTATATAAATACCTGTACTTCAATCAAAACTGGTCATTATGTGTGTGAGCAAGCCCTGTTCGTGCACATTTTACATTAGTGACAGTTTGAAACAAATTTTCGTTAACAAAATTTTATTAGATCAAGTAGTGCACATAAAAATCTTTATAAATTAATTCAATTCGAACTGTCAGATTTTATAATCTGCATTCAAACTATTATAACAAGTAATATAAAAAAAATTTTAAGTCAATTCCTACCTAGGTCAACAAAGCAAAATTTTATTTTATTTACTTTTGATTAAATAGTTACAATTAATATAAATATGTATATTCATAGGACAGAATCACATTAAGTACCAAAATAGAAATCGATTTTCCTTGCAAAACACACACGCGCGCGCGCGCGCACGCACACACACACACACACCATTTTCCTTTCTATATATGATGTTGGACATTTTTTTTTGTTTGTCACTATTTATTCATTAATTAAATTTAATTATTCTAATAAAAAATAAATCACATTCTCAGAAATCAGATCATCCCAGGTGGGATTCGAACCCACGACCTCTAGATTAGAAGTCGAACGCACTATCCATGGCGCAGAGACACATCGAATGATATTTCTTTCTAAAAATGCTGTTGGACTAGTATTTTTGTTCGTTAATATTTATTCATTTTTTAATTTTAATTAATGAATTAATATTTGAAAAAACTGTATTAACATAAAATGTCATCCTCTACAAGTTTAAAAAATGTACTTGAACTTGAATGGATGAATAGAAAGTATTTTATCAACGATTGAAAATTTGAACAAGATATATTTCGAATATTTGCTTAATTATATTTGTGTGATGTGTATTTTAAATATATTTAAATATATATATATATATATATATATATAGGGGGAGAGATTGAACTAATAGTAGGAATTGAAAAAAAAGAACGGTACTCGCGATTAGTCTAAACCTCTTGTAACTCATCCAGACTAAACAAGGTTCTTTAAGAAATTCGAGGTAGAAGCCCGACGTTAAGGAGATAAGAGCTCTTACTAAAGACTACGAAGGCAAACAAAAATTGCTTGGATCATCGTTTTTGATACTGAAGGTCATGCACAAAAAAGTTTGTAAAAAAGGCCAATTTTTCGAAGTCTAATTATTTATGTATATCAGAATATTATGTATACCACAGAATTATTTCTGAAAACAAAAATGAAATAGAAAATTAGAAATAGAAAATAAATAGTTGCCAAACATAACAAAAAATAGAAATAGTTGCCAAATTAAAATTTGCAATGTTGAAATAAAATATTAAAAATTTTAAAAAAAATGATATTTTAATTAAAAGAAATTCAATATTATGCAGTCATATCTTTCATCAATAAATATTTTCAATGTTCTTCCCGAATTTAAAAAGAAACGTGCTCAAAATAAGGTTTCAAATGAATATTAAGATTTAATAAATTTTATACGCATTATACAATAAGAAAAATAATTAAAAATTTATAAATTTTATTTCAGATCACCTCAAACGTTCTAAAAAAGACTTAAAAGAATTCTAAAATCATTTTATTTAAACACACACACAATAAAATAGAATTAGTGATTTCCGTATTTATTATTGTCCCCTATAAAGCCACATGAAAACTATTGACGACGGGCCACGTTATTTTGAATCGGCCAAGTGACGAGGATGACACCTGAGCTCGCGCCCTTCTCTCTTAACTTCCGCACCACACCAACAGGAGGACGTTTGAGCTAATACAGACTTAACGTGCATCAGCCCCTCTAAGCGGTGTGTCTTCACCGGCCCCAGGACTTTACTCACAATTCGTGGCAACAAATTCTTGACAATGACCACTCAGCTATAGTGACCGTGATACATATTTCAAACAGAGAAAAATGGGCTTATTCAAGTAGAGAAATAAATAACACAGTAAAACCTTAACATTTTCTACAGGGGAAAGAAATTGAACTATATTAATATTAACTTATTATTAATTTATAGTTTCTAGTCTGGATCCTTTTCTATAAAATTAGGCGAAGATTGTACTTAACAGCACGTTTTATCTAACTGAAAATAGTTCAAATTACGGTACTACATACTTTATACTTACGTACTCATTCAGCTAAATACAATTTCTCTTTTCCAATCACATCTGGAGTAGATTAAATTATCCTTTTTTCTTTTATTTAGAGTACTCCACATTATTTATTTCTCTTCACGTTCAAAGAAATTAATTTTTTTTTATCAAAACACACATTTCGGTCTTTAGCTTGTTTTTCTTCACATTAATTTGAGTTCTCTCATTGATTTTGTGGTTCCTCTAAAATAACTGTGTATATATTCTCCTATGGCCTGCAATTCTTAACCACTTCACCGGTTTGCCCGTACTTCGTACGGGTAAATGAAAGCTGGTCCCAACCGGTTTGCCCGTACTCTGTACGGGGACTGATATTTTATTCTTTTTATCTTTGATTAGCATATATTTTTAATTCTTATAGTAAGATTCTTAGTGCAAGTGTGCTTTTACTAGATGCAGTTTGTCTAAGGTACTGAAATACTTTCCATCCGGGATTTTATTTGTGGTGAAGGCAGGAATTCAGATTCTTGAAAATATTCGATAAAGAATAGGGATCAGCAAGACAATATGCAATTTGTTGTTTAAGAAGAAACGAAAATGGAAAGATAATCCAAAAACACCGATGTTATTTCTGTCCCCTTGCAATGTAAAACTTAGCTTCAAATTGTGTGCATATATCTACACACACACAACTTGAAGCACACACTTCTGTATAAAGCTTAAAGTAGAATTTGTGAAAAATTCACATTATTTTCAGAGTTAGTATCAACTTTCATAATAGCCAGTGCTTTTTTTTATTAAAATTTCTTTACTCTGATATATTAAAACATGGATAAATCCATTTCGAAATTGTATAGTTATTAAATCCTAGTTCACAGGCTCTATAGAGAAGTTTTACCAAAATGTGTACAAAATATTATAATTATTGAGACATTTTTCAGAAAATGAGAATGGTTTGAAAATATGTCTTTCTTTCTTCATTTTTTGCCAAAAAAAAAAAAAAAAAAAAAAAAAAAATGCATTTAAGTAATTTTAGAAATGTAAAATATATTTAGTGTTGCTATAACATTCTTAAGCCAATTTTACGTGTATATTCTAATATCCATGTGACATTACATATGTAAAAAATATTCATTTAGGCTCTTTTTCAAATCACGGTTCCGAACATATTCGGATACCTTAATAACATACAGCTATTTGTTTAAAAGTTTTCTTTTCATTATACTTTTAAGAACTAATTTTAGAGTAAGAAATTTTGCTAATGATGACAAAATAATACTTTTTTTCTAGATGCTCACACAAAGAGCAATATATACTAACGATATTTTTCATACTATAATTTTTGTGAATAATTTTATACAAACATTTATTTTCCCCATTTATTTCTTCAATAATTTTCTTACTTGAATTCTATGGATATTCCAAATTTTAACACTTTTTTATGTTGCCACCCACATTAAACAGCAATAAATATTTAAAAGAATTTAATTTGAAAACTTTAGTTCACCTGACAAACATTGTAATCCCCGTGGGCTCCATGGCCCTTGCAATTCCTTTCCATGACTTGGTAATGCTGAAGAGTTGACGAGCAGTAAGAGGGAGGCGGGGGTCAGTCTCAGGGGGCGTGGGGGGGTCCTCGAGGGGCGCCACCGCACCCGCGTCCCCTTTCTTCTGAAGCGTCGATAGAGCCTTTCCCAAGTTGCCACCCATCGGCCCGGAGTGACGAATGTTGTGTGTATGTTCACATCGTCCGGCACATCACGGCGAATCGATGGGGTGAGGATGGGGGAGCCGGTGTCGCCACTGCGCAGGCGCAAACGGAGGAACTGAATGAAAAGAAAAGGAGTGGGAAAGATGAATAAAAAAGGGATTGATATCGAATGCTTTGGGAAGAGTTTTATTTTTCTTTCAGTGTTAAGGTCTGTTTTTTTTAGGTAAGGAAGTGCTTTTAGTGTGTTTTGAAAAAGAGAGAGAAGAGAAATATCGGTTTGTTTAATATCTCTCGGTTTGTATTCAATCCACGAAAAGAAACTGCATAGCTATTTCTCGGGAGAGCTTTTATCTTTTGTTCTTTATTCGGAACGTATGCAAGCTCGGTATTACCCTTTAATTTTTTTTTTTTTGCTATGTTAATAACAAGAAGGTTACACGTTTCTTGAGTATAATGTTTGGATGATGCGGATCTTAAAGATAAGAGAAAAAGAAATTTGTTTATTTTTTTTCTATGTAAGAATTTGGATTAGTATTGGATAATTTAATTACTACAGAATAAATTCTTTTTGGTTCGCTTTCAGTATTTTTTAAATCGATGACTTATTTATGTTAGAAATCAGTGTTCTGTAAAAGTTCTTTACCTTTCGGGGCAATTTAATTAAAAGTATTGGTAGTAAGCGCTCCAATCTGGAAGGCGGAAGTGTCCTTTTCTCTTCTCCCATGAAGGCCGAATTGGCGTTATACTTTCTTTTTACTAGAACATAAGTTCAAGAACTTCCCCTTAAAGTTTCTTTCTTATTTTAGCACGGCCTACTAAAATCTTATCTCCGAACCGATAAGATAACATGGGACATTGTATTAAAAGCCAGTCTCATTTTTTAAAACAAATGTTCATTGAAGTTAACAGGATGGAATTAAGGCCATGGTAGCCTTGTATTTATGATCACGAACTCGTAGCCTGTGTTTCAGTGAGTTAGAGCTCTACTCCTGCTGAAGACCCACCGTGTAGAGGGTCTGATGCATATTAAGGTATCCGACTGGTTTAAAATAATCATTTTCATAAAAAAATTGAAATTTATTTTTTTAGTCTATTTTTGTAGCCTGTTTAATAAGCTTTCTAAAAATATCCTATTTTTGACTGTGGATCAATTAGAAAAAAAGTTACAGCTGTTTTTGATTGGAGTAATAAACCCAATTCTCGAAACCGGAAATTTGAATCCGAAAACGGAAGTGCTAGTTTTCGGTTGATTTTCACTCGCAAAATATGATTCTTATTCATTTAAAATAATTTAACGAATTATTTTCATGTTTAGTTAACTTTATTTCACTTTTTTAATGCTTGAATAGATATATTTCGCTTTCAAATATGCAACAGTTAAATGATTGCAATGTTTGTTTTGATTTAAACAAGTTGCTATCTTTTTATCATTTGCTTTCAAAATTAAAGATCTTTAGATCTTTTTTATTAGCATTTCTGTAAGAGTTATTGTTATTTTTTTATTAAATTAAAGTTATGCCAAAAAAAGAAGAGATTTTAAGAGAGCAGAATTTGTTGGACATATATTGAAAGAAAAATCCACGGAGATCTTCCAAATTCAGTTATTAATTCTATTAGAAAGATTTATATGGATCTTTGCGATCGAAATCTAGGAGCAAAATGTCTTCTCGGGAAAACTCAAGATCTTCTTAGTATGTGTCAATGGCATTTTTAATGTATGTGTCTAAAAATAAGTAACTCTTTTAACTGAACAGTATGAAGATATATGTGAGTGCGTAAGAGCACAGTTTCTTCCAAAAACAAAATTGTTTCTTCTGTTGAATTAATCTATTTTGTACAGAAATTAACAAACTTTAGGAATCAAATATGCAGTTTCATAGAATGAATTATGCCGAAGATTCTAAGAATATGAGCTTGTCTTTAATTTCTTGCTCATAAAAAGCGCTTACGAACTATATGTTTTTGAATATCTAACACTGGTATTTTTTTCCAACTCGTGTATATAAATTCTAAGAAACTTTCGCACATAAATATATCTGATAGAAAAAAAATATTCATAGTACAACTGCAGATATTTAGACATAAAACAAAGCTCTATTTCTTGATCTATAACTTGATATCATAAAATATTCATGACAAAATTGTAATAGAGAGTAAATATGAAAATGGTTTAAGAATTTAAAATACGATTTAAACGATTGTTGTATGTTATCACTTTTTTTTAGATTTGAGTTTTCTTTCAACAAGTCTAAATTTATAAGTCACTGGTGGAATTTTTTAAAATTTTGATTCCGAAAGGTAAATAAAAAATACCCAATTCAAAAATTTATAAAAAAAACCATTGATGAGAGTTTTTGAGCAAAAACCATGAACATCGAAGGAAGGGTTGTGAGTGAGTTCTGTTATTACTTCCAACTCCAAATTTTTCAGAAATATTGCGCACTATATTTAGCATTAAAAACAGAAGAAAAAGTGATTTGTATATTGAACACATTAAGAAAATTTTAATGCGTTTTTCTACCCATTCAGCAACATCTGATGTATTTACAATAAATGGTATGATTGAAAATTAAGAAAACCAACAATATTTTTCTCGCGTAAAAACAAGAGAAACTTATATTATAATTAACCCTGGAGAGGGTGAGCGGGACTCAGAGTCACCCGAAGCTCACGAAATCGTTTATTCTGGAAAAACTGTTTATTTGTTAACAATTACCTTGACAGTATCCTCCTATATGACAGAGTCTTCATGGGAACTAAAATGTATTTGCCACATATTTTCTTCTTTTTCGGGAGGGAGAAACGCTCTAAGGTACGTTTGCCTGAGTTCCCCCCGCGACCACTTTTGTTCCAAAATACTTTCTAACAACATGCTACATCCCCCCCCCCCCACTGTAAACAACTTAGCGGTTTTGATTGCTGTGTTGTTCGACTTATTATGGTTTATAAATGTAAATGAGCCAAATATAAAAAAATTAAATGGTATCTGCGATCTCTCTTGAAAGAATTTGAAAATGATCAAGCAAGGGAAGAACTTGTTGAAATAATGCGTATTAATCATGATATTGAAAGTAAATTTAAGAAAAGCGAAGAGCATGAACGTTTGAGTTGAAAATAAAATTTTTAAATACTACCTGAAGAACTCCATAAAGAAAAATATGAAGCCATAAGTGCAGCACTAGACACATTTCGCCCTGTCAAAAACACACAAGCAAGAAAAAGTTCAACACGCTATTTGTCGATCATCAAAGGACAATAAAACTACAATAGCTTGAACAAATATGACAGTTTTGCTTACAATAACATTCCTGTAATATTAGCGAAAAGTGTCTATGATTTGTATCCCTTATTACAGTCACGCACTTATGAAAATTCTTGGTTCAGTTTGAGTTATATTTTTTCTCAAATTATCAAAGAAAAATTGAAAATTTCTTAAAAGTAGGTAGTATACTTTCTCTTGATTTTATTATTTATCGGAATTACGATTTTTATTGTACAATAAAAATAAATATATATATAAAAAGGATTGGGTGACTCTGTCACCCCGCGTGACCATTAACGTTAGTATCGAGTGCGCGCCTGCTTCCGGGTTAAAAGTGTGTGTGTGTGGGGGGGGATTTTAGTGTGTTTGAGAATTCGAAGGAAGTAGAGAGAGAGAGAGAGAGAGGGTTTTTGTGAAACAATTTTTAATTCGTTTATTAAGATAGCTTTTCAACATCTTTACACTGCGAGGCAAATCAACGCCAACTGTTCCGATTTTGAATTGGACTGTATATTTACTTCAATAATACTATATAATCATTTTTAGTTTAGGCATTGAATGGAGAGTAAAGCGTGGGAAAGTATTGTTTAAGGCCATAAAAAAATGAGATGAGACTGGAATCTGAAAAGTGAGAGATCTTTTCCGAGAAAGCATTAGCTGCTTAATTTTATACTCGAATATGTACGGAGGAAAAATAAATATTATAGATAAATGTTACCGTTAAAGGGTATATTTCAGTTATTTCATAGAATAACTAGGTATTTCATGAAATAACTAAATGGGTTAGTTAAAGTATATAATAGATGAAAAAGAAATTTCATACTTTACCTAGTTATTCTATGAAATAACTAGTTATTTCATAAAATAACTTATGAAAGACCGTTAAAGCGAAAAATAAACAATTTCATACTTATTTTATAAATTAATTGATCATAAATAGCTAAAACCTCTCAAAAATGTATTTTATCTCTATTGCGGATGATTAACTAATAAATAATAAAGAATGCACAGATGATATAACTTAATATTGCTCATATTGCTAACATTAGTTAAACAGGAAGAAAAAAAGATATGTTTTGTATTTGTTACTGGCACACAACAAACTTTTCTATTCCTTGAACTACAAGGATATCATAATGTTTAAGTAACCGTTAGTCACGTGGTACTTTTTTCTGTGCTGTTATTATTTACTTCTGCTATCAAAGTTAATAACTTTTCATGAGTAAGTGCAGCATTTTTCCCCTTTGATCCACGCTTATTGAATAAACTTTCAAATCTCTCTTGCATTAAATCTTTCTTATTCACAAGTTAATCTTTCATTCTATTAGAAGTCATTGCTTGAAAACAGGTTGCGAAAATATTTGTAAAAATACAAAATGTAAAACGCTGAAGTATATATGTTATCGGCAAAGTATGGGTGTGTGTGAAATCCGGAATTCTAGACATTGTATAGAATGCCTAAATCTAGCCGGCAATGTATGAAATGATTCCAATTTCACACATTGCCTAGGCATTCTGTAGAATGCCTAATAAAAAACCGGCAAAGTATGAAATACATCTCAGATTCGTTTCGAATATTGTCAATTGGCAAGACATAAAACTTTTAACGCGTGTCTCAGGCTCAGAATCTGTTAGTTGTACATTGCTGATTGTTCGGAAGTGTCAAAATACTCAATTTCACTTAAACTTGTTCAACAAAAAATTGGTTTTTTCCTGTGCTACCTGAAAATGGAGGAGCAAGCTATAGTGTTGGAGAAGGAGCCATGGTCTATAGCAGGGTCGGCAACCTATGCCACACGTGCCACATGTGGCACGTGGTACAATTCTCAGTGGCACTTTGCACTACTCAACAAATTTGTAAATTTTTGAATTGTTTCAAAATGTTCTACTGTGTGGTTTGGTGAATCATATTGGTAGACACGCAACAGCTAAAAGGTTGCCGACCCATGCTCAATAGACACGAAACAACTATTCAACGGCTAGTTGTCCAAAATTCGAGTTGATGCTGCAAAAAAAAAAAGAAGTTCTGATACACAAAATGCTAAAATGACTACTAAGAAGGAACCCAGGGACTAATGGTTGCTGAATAGCTATGATGTGATGTTTGCGGAAAATAAAAGTAAACTTATTTAACCTGTAAAGAAGGCGTGCGTCAGTACCATAAAACAGTGGTCACCAACCCCTGGTCCATGGATAAAAGGGTATTGGGCCACTCAAGGAGTATTAAATTATTTCCATTATAATTACTGGGGTGTATTTTTCTCGTGTTTGTGCGACTTTCCATGGACGACTTTCCATCCACTTTATATTTTATGTAAAATCATTTTATAATTATTTTTTGGTGCAACTGAATTTTAATTTGAAGTCACGTTTAAATACAATTAAATTATAAAATCAAAACAATTTAAAATATAAATAATCAACGTCCCACCCTCAGCGGGCCGCCGTAAATTATCAAACGTTGACCGGCCCGGAAGATAAAAATGTTGAGAAGAACTGTTATACAATATTACGTCACGGATACTTTTTTTCCCAAATGGGGTTGCAGATTGGTATTTTTACCATTTTCAGACCTAGTACATTCTCCAGGGGCTGGTATCCCTTTTTAGTGCATCACCATGTAGGCGATATCAATTGCTGCCGGTAATTTTGACACCCAGTTTCCTTCCCAGAGGGAAGTACCTGAGTTCTGACGATGTGGGAGGATGTGGAAGATGTTCTAGGAATTTAATTTGCCAAGAGCAAAATTAAATTCCGGATTCTGGGGATGTGATAGAATTTTGAAAGAAATTTCAACCAAATATAAAAATGTTACACGTTATGCTATTGAACTGTACATCCAATCCACCTTTGTGAACCTTGCCAGAAAAAACAGAAAATTATTTTTAAAAAAAAGGTATTGTAGTAAAAACTTTTATTTCCCCCCCGAATGCCAATATATTGGCACTTGTAATGAGTGGGAAATAGGATGTTTTCTATCGACTTGGAACTTCTGAAGGAATTTTAATACAAGTATACGCGAAATCACAATTTAACAATAATTTTTTTTTAATGGCAGTCTCATTATTTTGTCAGAATAACCATTTATACTTTTAGGAATGTAAGTCATTGATATAATATCCTTATCATGATCTTTTTTCATACTTTGCCTAAATAGCTTTAGGCATTCTATACAATGCCTAGGCAAAGTATGTAATAAATCTCATATTTCATACTTTGCTTAAAAACGCCCGGTATTGTATAGAATGCCTAGGCATTGTAAAGAATTCCGGCATTTTATACTTTGCCGGTAACATATACACCGCCTAAATTCTACGTTTAAAAACAGCGGAATGAAGCAAACTCACCCGCACGTCATTTCAAAGGAGCTTTAAGCGGTTCAAAACTAATTAAAAGCAGCTAGAATAGGTTCAAAGAACTTTCCAGTTCTGTATTTCATACTTTAACGATCAAGCAATCGTTATTCTATAGAATACCTTGTTAAATCGTAGAATTCAATAGTTTTATGTACTTTAACTGACTTGTCCAGTTATTTCAGGAAATACCTAGTTATATAGAATAACGGACTTCACACTCTTTAACGGTTTACACATACATATATTGAGAGTAGGAGTAGAAAATCTATGCATACAAAGTGACAACTTCACACATATACGTAATGCACGTACACATATGCTCACGTACGCAGCTACAATTTTAATCATTAAATTAAAATTATTACATATTGCAGATTCAAATACATACTGCGTACTTGAGCGCACGCTTGTGTATAGGTGAATATTTTTGTGCGTGTGGGCGAATTTGTTATGTTGCATACATTTTTGAATTGTTTGTGTCTAAGCAGAAAATGTCGTTGTAGAAATTCATATGTTTCATTTCAATTTTAAGTAAATGAATGCGATAAAACTATTCATAAATAACAAGACATTCTTAAAAGTTTTTTTTTTTAAATTTGCCAAATGCTGGAAGAGGTTAAACAAATGATGTTAGAATAAAATATTAAATGGAGATGAGCTTTTACGGATATTAGCTCTTTTGTTAACATGGATTAAAACAAACAAGAATGACAGTTTTAATCAACCTGAAATGTATTTTGAAAATACATATTTTTTTTTAAGAAAAAAGAAAATTTTACTTGTAAAATATAAAAAAAATATTTACTGGGTTATTAGAAAATAAAAATTTTTTAAAGCTTTTATCCAAAAAGTTTAAGTGGGAAACTTAGATGGTATAGAATTCAGACGATGGTCTCTTTAATATATATAAAGGTTTTTGATGTACTGTTCTCCTTTGCTCCAAATTTAATTTATTTTGGATCTTTCAATGTGTGTGTGTGATATTTCAATAGTCATTTTGTAAGGGGGGGGGAGTCCAAATGAGTTTTTTCATATATTAAAAAGACATATATTACAACGTAATTGGAATCTTTCCAATTACGTAATAGACAGCAAGACATACATATAAAATATTTTACATGGAATTTATTCATTATATATTTTTTTAATGAAATAAGCAAAGCTACCTTTACACCATAATTTTGCAATAATTTCTTTTCCTAAAAGTCGAATAATTTTTGTGCTAAATAAGAAAGTATACTTTTCAAATCTTAAAAATGTATTTTAGGAAATAGATTTAATTTAAGGCTACTGAGTACCGTACAAATCTCATATACATACTGAAAATTTTTTTCTTACACACATATATTTTCTTGTGACCCATATCTTTGTGCAGCTTGTCACCAAATTTTAGATCTCATAACAAATTAATTTTTAAGATATTTAAAGTTTTCTGAGTTTAAGTTTTGGTTTCGGTTTCCTTCTAAAGAATTTTCTCACTCTTAAATTGAAATAATTAAAAATATTTTTGAGTACAATCAACTCTTACAGAGTAAATTTGTTATTAATTTCAATTTTCATTACCAAAATCATTTCTGCTTGATTATGTTTTGAGTTGTCCCAGTAATTTAATTAAAATTAATTTCAAGGCCAATTTTTGTTTAAAAAAATAGTTTGGAAAACTTAGAAGCTTATCATCAATTTTTTCCAGTTGAAAAATGGCAAAATCAAACTTTCTTAATCGCTTTTGCTATTTTTGCATTTTATTTCCACTTCATAGAAAATCTTTTTCGCAGCGATTATTTTCAAGATTGACCTAGAATGAAATTTAATAACGAATTCTAAACACCTGACAAGAGACTCCTAAAGGGGTAAATGCTTCGAAACATAAAAATAATTTAAGATACAATAAATACGAGAATTTATAAATAAATTAGACGCTCACACACAAGGAAAATATTTCTATTTATGAAATTGCACTTTGGTGATAAGTGTTCATATTTTAGTTATTTTATTTATTAATCTAATCATTTATTTAGGGATTTTATCATTCATTCATTCATTAAAATAGAACTGATAAATAAATCAAAGTTATTAAATCGATACTTGTGTGTTTAGAAACAAAAACGTGCACTGAGGGGAAAAAAATAAGTAACTGAGTCACAGGAATAAAAAATAATCTGAAGAAAGGAGATATTTTCCTTTGTAAGGTAGAACCAATATGTGTTTTATAAAAAAATAAATAAAGGGAATGTAATATCAGATACATAGCTCATTTGAATTGATTCAAGAACTTAGATGAAGGATAGATTAAAAAGTTGATTATAACTAAAAGGGAGTTTAAATAACATGTTTTCAAAATTAAGAGGATACGGTACCCTGTTCAAAATTTTCTTTGTTTATATATTTATATGAAAATGTTTTCAGGTACCATGTTTGAACATGCATGAAATATATATTTCAGAAGAAAACACCACTTTCACAAACAAACAATCTTTTTCAATTTTAAATTATTTAAAAATATTTCATAATTTTTAAGTTCGTACTACTCATAAAAATTTTTTTTCAACAATTTCTTTTCTATTATTATTAGAAGTGGTTACTTTTAATTTTACAATTTTTTTCGTGTCGGACACTATAAAAAAAAATAAATAAAAAAAAAAATCACAAACAAACACAAAACAACAACAAAAAAAAAAGTTTTAAAAACTCTATTGAATAAAAAAAAAAAAATTAAGTAAATTTCTTTAAATTTCTTTTTAGTTATACTATTATTGTGAAAAACATAAACCTGAGAAAAAGCTATTTAAAGCCATTAAGATTAATAAAATAAATGATAGAATTAAATGCACGCGTAACGTGTTCTAGTTTCTGTTTTCGCCTTGACATAATGTTAAAAAGGAGCAAAATAACTCGCTAAAGAAAGTAGCAAGAGCTTTGAAATTTTCTATACACTATTTTGAAAAGTCACACAGTTAAAATGAGGAAATAAAAAAAAATCATAACTTTGTCCTTTTTAGGATAATGTGTCCCCTTAAGGTTATGTAACTAATTTTTTAAATGATATTTTTATCAAAAAAACTTCCTTTATTGTTTATTGTATCCATCATCAATATAATTATCAATACCTAATTAGTCATGGTTTGGAACTATATCAGTAAGAATCTTTTTCAAGTTTGTAAGCCGTTCGAGATATTCGATATCAAAGTTCAACTTTGAGGTAGGGTGGGCAAATAGTGGCCTGCCAAGAAGACACTCAAAGAACCAAATATGGAGAAAATGTTCTCTACATTTGGGTCGACATATATTTGTGAACAAAATTTTCTTACATGAAGATCAACAAGAGTAAAAATAGATGTAAGTTGACTGCTATTAATTTTCAGGTTGTGGAGAGAAAATTTCTACAAGTAATCTCACTCCAGATTTAAAAAAAATGTAGAAAAGTTTGATAGGGTACATTTGTCTCATTGAGTTGATTCTGAAATTAAATAAGTGTAGCCGTAGATCATATTAAATTAGCACAATAGATAAATCAAATAAAAGTTAGTTTAAATTTATTGATTTTTATGGTACAATTAAAAAATTTCTGAGTCACAAGGTTTACTAATGAATGCAATCCTTTAATAAAGAGAGGTGCGGCCCTCCAATATCCTATTCTACAATGTGCTCCTCGAGCCAAAAGAATTGCTCCCCTGACTTTGAGTAGTAACATTACATAAAGATATATAGCAGTCCACATTGAGTGCAGCACATCAACGCTGCAGGAGAGGTGAGTGGGAAATCACTCTCCCAGTTGATTTAGTTTCTTTTTCGCTTTCAAAGGAGAGCGAAGAGAAAATGATGTCACATATCCATGACAACCAAGTCCTTCTTTCTACCGGCTGCCACATCTCGACGGAACGAGGAGAGAAGGGATGAATTTCTTTAATATGAAGGATTGAAGAGGATATTATTTTTAGTCCGTTACTTGTCACCTCTTAAATGATTGCATGTGGTTATTGAAAGTAAACTTTAAATAACCCCTTGGAAGAAAGTAAGAAAAGGTAGAGAAGTTTCCCGCTCCTGACTTTGAGTGATGTTCGAAAATTCGCATTCTGAAAAGAATTAGAAGAAAACTAAGCAGTCACAATTAAAATATAATGGGTCACAGGAATTCTGAATAATAAGAAAAAATGTCGATTAAAAAATATTTTAGTTTCGGAAAAATTTATTTTTTGTTTTTGTTTGAAATAAACATTTCTTTTAACTCGACTGGTATTAGATTTATAATATAAAATTAATACATAGCATATTTGGCATATAGATCGAACTTGATATAAAAAATATTGTCTGTTCTATTTAAATATTGGTGGAATTTGACAAAATTTAAAATAATTCGTTAAAATTATTAAATCTTTCATTTAAGTTTTCGAATTAAAAACACTGAATATTAATTAAAAAAATGAAATATAAATATTTTCTAACAAAAACAGCGTAGATTGTGGTTGAATATTGGGTAACAGTCGAACAAAATTTCAACAAAATTAGAAATATTGGAATATTTTACAAAACAGGTAGCTAACAAAAATAAAATATATTTTTATAAATGAGTTAGATTAATTAGGTGGTTCTACTTAATAAAGGTAAATAGAATGAACTATATAGTACTTAGTTTGAGAACTATCAATTATATTGTTTAGGCTGCTATTGTATTGTAGAAGCCTATTTTTGAAAAAAGAAAAAATTCAACACAAAATAAAATTTTGAAAAAATAAAATTGAAATCTTAGATTGATTTAAAGGGAAATACTTAAATTAATAATGCTTTTTTTAAAACTAATTTTACTAAAAAAATATGTTGTAAACCAATTATTACAACCTTATCTCTCCTTAATTAAATCCTTTATAATTCTAGAATCAATTTTGTGCTTTCCTAGGATAGAAATAAGGATAACGCATTATATTTCTTGTTTCCTTAAGCTTCTTAAAGTTATTTTTATTTGATAAATGTATTCAGAGCTTCATTCACTTGAATTTCATTTTATTTGAGCTAATGAACTTTTGAACTGAATAAGTAATTAGAAAATAAGAGAAATATAATTGAAAGAAGATATTGATTAGACAAATACTTGTTATCCGTCTTAAAATAAAGTTTAAAATAATATTAAGTATTACTGAAAAAAATATTCTTTTATATATTCGAGTATTGCACTTATTACGTATCAGTAATTTTAGTATTTACATAATTAACATTTTAGCCAGCAAGGAGATGTTGTTTTAGTTACCAAAAAATTATATCAACACTTTCAAATGTCTGCTTTCACCAATAATGAATTCAATTTTCGAAAAACATGTTATAACAGTGATAAATATCTCTCATAATTTGTTTTGGATTAAAATAAACCTCGTACAAAAATTAAGCAATATTTTATCATTTAATTGATGTGTTATAATAATTTATAGGGAACCAGGAATTCAAGAAATAAGCAAAACATTATCAAATTATGTAGAGTTTTTCAACAGTTGAGGTTACTATGTTTATCTCGTGAATTATTTCATCGTTTGCATTTTTCTTGGCATATTTTTAGGTCAAAATATTTTTCCATTCAAAATGTTTGCCTGAAACACTGGTATTAGTGAAAATTATTTGCTTAGGTCGCCAATATAGCAACCTTACTCAGGAATATAATCGTATTGAGTTGCCTGTCATGTGTAATTGTTTAACGTAAGAAATATATATATTTTTTTACGTGTCATTGGAATATGAATTAAATTTTCAAAATTTTATCACAAAAATTTGACTTATAAGGTACATGAATATACAGTGGAGGCAAAAAGTCCCGAAAACGCTCATTTTTTTGCCTAATTTTTGTGTTTGACAATTTTTTATTATAAAATTATACTATCTTAATTATTGTTATTGATTCGAATGAATTTTTTCATACTTATTCCAAATCTGTTCATAGAATTTAAGTAAAATAAAAAGTGTTATTGAAAATTACATCATCATTATTGTGATTTTGTGCCCAAGATCGTGTAATAATAAGTCCTTTTTTTCACCAATAAATAGTAAAAGTGATAAAGGAATTAAAGGAGAATGTGCACCATGTTTAAGTGTATTGAAAGCAGTAATAAATTGCGATTCGAGAAACGTGAATAGAAAATATTGATTTATAGCGAAATCTTAATTTCTGCCAGATGATAAAAAGTACAAAATAGTTCTTTTAAAGTTACTCGATGTACCACACAAATCGCTGCTGAAGTGTCACGTGGATTTAATAGTGTTGTGAAAAAGCTGAAAAAATATTCCGAAAAAAATTCTATTGCGAATAGGAAGCAGTCTGGACGACTTGGGAAAATCAACTTTACATGAAGACAAGGTAATATACAGGATTTCATTTTCAAATAGAAAGCTTAATTATTGAAATAATGGACTTTCACATCGAATGATAATGTGCTCCGGAGAGCTGTGAGAGGAAGACTCCTGAAAATTGGATCACAAGGCTGTAAAGCTGGTATAAAACCATCACTGAACTATTACCAATTTATTTTCTTTTAATCATGTTCAACTTGTGAAATTGATGCATTCAATGTGGAAAAGATATAGAACTGTATTTAAAGCAAAAACACAGCTTGCCCATAAAATAATGATGTAAAAACATGCAACAAACATGCAATATTAAAAGTACCATGTATGTATATTTTTGAGTTATGCTACTACGTATATTATGTTATTAAGTATATATATTACGCTTGCTTATGTTTGGGCAACAGTACTAAAAAAAATACTCGCGGCAATAAAAAGCAAGTAATAAATTTGAAATTAACTTGAAAACATATATTAGAATCAATAACACTAATTAAGATAACACAATAATTTCATAACGAAACATTAAGTCAAATACAAAAATTAGGAAAACAAATGAGTGCATTCAGGACATTTTGACACCACTGTATATATATGTGTTTATATATCCAGGTATATATAAATTTTCTCCGAAATGTCCAACTAGTGATTAAATTTAGTCACAAAAATATTTAAAAATAATATGCATATCAAATAAATTTATTTAATTTTAAGTGTTTTATACGAATGATTTATTTTCAGTTCGTCAATTTACTACAATCACTCTGTTGGGAAGGTTATTCATTAGTTTTACGAATGCTGCAGTATGAATTGTACGCCATTCTTGAAAAAGAACACTGGTCAGTTCTGTCACCGAATTAGAGCGAGGTGGTCCAGCTATCTAAGTTCTAATTCCTCCCATACATGTTCAATGAGATTTAGGTCTAGGCTTTGAAAAAGCTTTTCCAATTTCCGAACATTCATGTTCGAAAACAACGTCTACACTGTCTGTGTTGTTTGGGCTGGAGCCCGATCCTATTGAAATATAAATAGAATATTTCCAAATTGTTGCCACAATGTATGCGGAGAGGAATGGTCCAAAATATCGCGTAGACCGTCGTTTGGAGACTTTCTTGCGCAAGAACTGAAGGGCCCCGGACAAACCATGAAAAACATCCCAAAACTATTATGCCACCACCAAATTTCACTTGAAGCACAATACAATCAGTTTCAAAATGTTCGCTTGGAAATCTCAGCCCTGCAGTCGGGTTTTGGACAGCATTCCTTGATTCATTTCTCCAAAACACATTACGCCATTGCTCAAAGCTCCAGTGTTGTCGTCTTTTGCATCCAGAAAGCGATGTTTGGCATTGATTGTGGTAGTGCTTGGTTTATAAGTAATGACTCTGCGATGAAAACCATGACGTGTGTTGATGTTATATCTAGAGGCTTCTTGGAATTCTGACAAACTCATTCGATCAAATCCATGCGATTTGTTTTACAGCTATCTTTCTTCAGTGCTCTGAGGTTCTCTACCAGAATGTGTTTTACAGTTATAGTCCTTGCACGTTTTCTCTTCACGATGACATCATATACAGACTTTGATGACAACCGATCAAACTACAATGTCCAAAATCATCTAGCTCTCATTTTTCTCACTCTCTAGCCGTGAAATTACGATAACGAAGTTTTCTGAATTCTTATATATTTATCTGGGAGTTAGGAGCTCGACAACACTGGCCAAATCTACTATTGTGAGAGGTGTCCGGATACTTTTGATTTTCTAGTATATATATATTCGTATACATATATGTCTGTGTGTGCATATTGTTCGCTGACTAGTTAATCACAATTTAAATTAGTTGAGCCCATTAAATATGTTCTTAATGTTTTAAAAATTTATTTTAAAATTCAAATGGGCTGTAATAACCTCCAAACCATGAAGATAATAGGCAAGCAGCTGAATATGCGCCTTATCCTACAAGTTGGAAAATATAAGTCTAAAAATGAGTCCAAAGCTCTTCCAGTTTTAAAAAAGAGGATTCAACAGCTTTCTGATAATATAGTAGTTTCTTAAGGTACAGTATGCTAATGATAGTATAGTTTTACGGTTAAATTTAAAATGATTAAACTCTGAAAGGCTCAAGAAAAACTAAAAATTTGTTCAACTCAGAGAAGAAAGTGCTTTATATCAGTAATAAGTGAGAGTAACAAAATTAATTAAAAGTTTGCAAATAAATTGAACTCATTATACACGCGCACATTACAATTATATAACGCATGAAACAAACTCCTTTAAAATATTCAAAATTATAATATCTTATTTGTTCAAAAATTTTCTATACATCGCAAAATTTATTCATGAAATTTTTTAGGTTAAAATCAATTTTACTTTGATGATAATCATAGCATCGTAAGTCCACAATCAATACGCGAATAATCAAACACGAATTTGCATTTTCTGCCGGATCACAAAGCTTAACAATTACACCACGATCAATTTAATCATTCTCAAAATCATGCTCTGAGCGTCTTACTGAAAGCTTCTCAAATTTCATTTGACGTGGTCACTGGTTGCTAATCGGATAAGTGTGATGTTTCGAGAGGAAGTCTATTCTGTCATCTTCTAATTAATTCATACATAATAAAATAATGCTGGTAATTATTGGAACTGTCAAAACACACACACACACAGGTCTACCCTCCCACTGTATGTTTACAGATAAGAATAAATGAGATCTATTAATCTTAACAACTGCTGGAAAAGAACAAATCTTGTACGACCAAGACCTTTTTTCTCTTCTAATCGATAGGAACTATTGTATTTCGCAGAAGAAAATTATAGATTGTTTATGTTTGTGATAAGAAACAGGTGCAAATGTCATGTAGGAGGACTATAATCATAAAGGTCACATATAAATTACCAATAATACTACTTCATAAGCAGTAAAAGGGAGTTTGTTATACTCCTACGATCGTAAAATGGAAGCTAATGATTATATATTGTTTAATATTTTCAGGCTGCTAGCGAGAATATGAAATTACTGGTGTATGTTATTTTTAGATTAATATAGGAAAGATGGTCTCTTATTATTTTTATCTCGTTAGAATAGATACTGGGAAAAAATACTTTTTAATATCTGACAAATGTCAGTGACATGGAGCATATGGCCCTCTTGGGCTCTAATCTTTAATTAATTGTCCGACAAATGATTGTCTCGAATATATTATTTACTTAAGGTATCCAATCACCCTAAAATCATGAATTTTGCCAAAAATTGACAATTTTTTAATGATTTTAGCTTTATAAAAATACCAAGTTTATTGTTTTCGGTTCACTAGAACAAAAACTACGATTGTTTTAGAAAAAGCAGATGCCATTACTTTAAGCATACAAACGCCGTTTTACTCGAAATGAGTGTTTTTTAAAAAAAATACTCAAATGCCAGCGATTGCTCAAAAAGTTTTGAAAATAATTGGCTGACATTTTTTTGTGTATGTTCTGTATAATAGTAGAAGTGTTTTAACCTTCATATTTATCAATCACTGTTTTATTACAAAATTTACAGCCCCTTATGTGAATATAATCACTGTTTCTTTAAGCAGTTTCATATAATAACAAAAATAAAGAGAGAGAGAGAGAGATTGCTCTAGTTTTTGTAAAAATTAAAATATCTCTCATCCCGAAGGTCAGTTCAAAAATGAATAACATAGCAACACATCAGAATTGAAAATCTGTTCGTAGACTTTTGGTAATAGGCCACGTTTATCTTGTTTTTTGTCAATTTTTACGCATTTTTTTCCCATTTCATTAATAATAATTTCTTTTTCTATCCTTAATTTTAGCATATTTTTCTTAAAATGTACTAAACAAATCTAAAAACAACAAAAAACCCCATATCTCCATTTTTTAAAAAAAAAGTTGTCGCAGGTGAGTGAGTGAGAGAATATTAACGTCGCACTGATTAGCAACACGAGGGCTTTTGGCGACGGTCCGCGTTATTTTGAACCATGGTAAAGTGACGCGGACGATACCTGAGCTGGCACCCCCTCTCCTAACTACCACACCAACGGGAAAGTTGTCGCAGGAACAAGCCTAGAAGAAGCTTACTGCTTGAACAAGCCTAGAAGAAGCTTACTGTTTGATAACTTCGTCGACTTAAAGGTAGCGTGCCCACTTCGAAAGCCTAGGGTTGCGGGTTCGATCCCGGCTAGAGTTGATGGAATTTCTGGATGCGAAAATCATAGGCACGTGTGTCATATGATTATATGGCTTGTAAAAGATCCTTTGAGTATCAATATGGCCCTGGTACCTTCAGCAAAATAAATCCAAGCAATATTTAACATTCTATGAAATATTGAATTAAATCAATTCAAGCGTCAAAATTTGATAGTGAACGCCACCACTAGATGGTGCCACCATGAAATGGCTTTCACATATGGGGATTTGCCGTATCTGCAAAGGCTTAGTTTCCAAAATGCAGCCCATTAGGGAAAAAATGCTTGATAACTTTGGCAGTATTTATGAATATGCTATTATTTTCGAGAATATATTTTTAGATATAATGAATTATTAATTTCGAGAATATATCATTGAATTTATTATTAATTAATTATTTTTTATATAAATAATAATTAAATAAAAGATTTTCCCCTAGTTAAGTACGACCGTAAATGAAGGGAATAATATATTCTAGCTTTTTTTCTTCTAAAATTAATTTCTTTCAAATTATTTCTTCTATTTTTTTAAAAAAAAATTCTTATTTTATCCCGTAAGATAAAATTTTGAATTTAACAGAATTAATTCAATGTATATTATACTAATAGGGTCAATTTTATTATTAATACAATATTGTAACGTCTTCAATCTTTTATTTTTGATGATATATTGCATAACACAATTAAGTTCATCGAAAGTTTAATTATGGTTGCAGCCATGGCAATTGAAAGTTCTGGACATTAGTCAAATCATAGTTTGTTTTGGTAATTTTAGCATTAGGAGATTTACTTTGAGAGTTTTCTCCTCTCAAATGCCAAAATACGAAGAGAGAGAGGTTTAACAATCGCATGTTCAAGTGAAGGGAACTATTGGTGTTTTAGAAATTACGTGTTTTAAGGAAAATTTCAACCGCTCAATAAGGCACGTGTAAGCTATTAAGATATTCTTTTACAGGGAATCGTGAGTAAATCAGTCAAAAATTCACGGTATAACCCTTTTAACGAGGAATGACGAATAAATCGGTGAAAATATAGGTTTAAATCCTTTGATGCGAGATGAAATGAGACGCGTTTCGAAATAGGGTATTAGAAATTATTTTTTAGAGTTAAAAATATATGATTAAAATTGTAAGTAATTAATTAAGTTACTATATATATATATATATATATATGTATATATATATACATAAAACTTAATTTGTTCTTTATTTTAAGAATCAAGAAAGACAAAGCTGACATTCCAGATGACATTGTTAAGAATATTTTTCCACTTATATTCGAATACAAAATAGTTCTACTACAATATGATCAATAGGAAACATGCATTTTGAAAGTTTGTTAATGTTTGAATCATATTTTACTGAGAGAGTTTAATATTATTAACATAACTTAATATTTATTTCTGGGATAACTCAAACAACAAGCATATTGAGATCAAATGAATTAAGTATATACATAGTTATAATACTTATATAATTTAATATTCATAAAATTATATATTTAAACATAATTAAATTGTCAAATTTAAATTATATATGGAAATATTTAATGTTTAAATTAAAAAAATTATGTTATAGTTATTAAATAATCATAAGATGATAATAAATAATTGTATGTGATCTAACTTTAATAAAGTAATCTGTTTACCAAACACGGAAAAGGGGAAGGGAAAAGACAAGACGGAGGATCAAAAAAAGAGAAGGATCACTAGAGTATCTCGAGGTGTGGTGCTACCTTTATTTACTAGAAATACCCCATGGGAAAAAAAAGATTACTGAGCATCGCGGATTTGTCCAAAGAAAAATAAATCTTTGAAGGGTGGAAATTGTGAAAAGTACTGAAAACTTAAAAAAAAAAAAAAAAGAAAGAAAAAACTTTATTGACCGATTTTCTGAGCTACATAATTTCTATTCCAGCATTATATTTTTTACTGATGTAAGACAAATAAACTTGTATATAATAACTACATATTCTGAATTTGCTCAATGTATATATATATATTTCTTACTCCTAAATTTCATAAAGACTCAGTCAAGTTTAGAACAGTAACTAATGGTTTTATACATATATCAGCAAATCAGGCAAAGTTCTCCATGAAATGTTACAAGATACAATAAATAATCTTAAAACTTCAGCCATTCTTAAAAATAGTAAAGAACTCATTGCACAAATTAAAGATAAAAAGATATTTTCAGTATTTAGTTTAGATTTTGAAGATCTTTTTAACTCTATTAATATTGATGATATGATTAAAACACTTGTAAAATTACATAAAGATAATTTGTTTAAAAATGTCAAATATGATAGATATGGTTCTCTACTTAGATTAGTTCTAAAAGTGAACTATGTATATCATAATGGTAATTATTATCTACAGATTAAGGGTCTGCCACAAGGTGGCACTGCCAGCAATTGTTTAGTTATATTTATATACATTATTTTGAAAATAGTTTCACAGACAACTTAGAACATTACTTTTTTCGCTATATAGATGATATAAACATTTTTGGCAGGCAAGACAACTTTAAACCTAACATTAATTTTTATCCACAATATCTTAATTTAATTCAGACAAATAGTAACAATTATGAAGCAAATTTTCTTGATATAGAAATTAAATTAAAAGATAATAAAATAGGTTATTAATATTTATGATAAACGAGAAGACTTAAATTTCAATATTATAAAAGTACCACATTGGGAGAGTAATGTGCATGTTTCTATATTCAGAAATATTGTTATTAATTACACACAACTCAATAAATTTCTAGTTTCAAATAAATCAGAAAAAATAAAAAACTATAAACAGTTTACTAAATACTGTTTAATTCAAAAATACCCAATTAATTTTATTAATAGATATTTGAATAAAGAAATTCTAAATAGTAAGGATTAAATTTCCATAGTTTTAACAGGTTATTATTATAAATTTATTATTCTTCCTAAATAGTTTTAGATACCCCAATTTCTAATTTCAGATAAAATTACTTTTTTAAGTTTATTATAATTTTTAAATCATATAATCTTAAAGTCCCTAAGATAATGGTAGCATGTTTACAATTCTTAATTTATTATTTCTATTCTTTTCATACTTTTGCTAAGTGCTACTTTCCAGCCATTGCTTTGCTTTGAATTTGTATTTGGGTCTATAATCTAGCAATAACTTGTTTTTTGTACTCAGATTTAGCGCGGGCTCTGCATTTCTGTATGCAATTTTTAGGTAAGTTGCCTTTTTCTTATAATGGATTTAGATTTCCTATCCATTATTTTCAATAGGTTTTTGCTCAGTATTATTAACAGAAAGGGGGAAGGTTGGCTGGCCACAAAACATGTTCAACCCCACTTTTATACAAAAAAGTTTTTTATATATATAAGCTGTCCTGAGTCAGCAATGTTGATAATACTGTAGCATCCATTATTTTATATTTTTTTATATTTAACTCTGTTATTTTAATTTTTCATATCACCTTTTAAATTCTGTTGTCTGGTTATCTTGCAATTTCAATTCTTTTCAGTGTTAATCATGTTTATTCATCTCTCTTGTAGAGAAATTTTGATTATATATATATATATATATATATAATCTAAATTTCTCTACAATAGATTATTTATCTCTATATATAAAGGAGAAAAGCGACTCACTGACTGACTCGTTGACTCACTGACTAATCACGACATCTCCGAAACTATTGAACCTACAGACTTGAAATTTGGTAGACATGTTTCTTTCATGGAGCAGAGATCAGCTAAGAACGGATTTTGCGAAATTCGAACCTCAAGGGGCCTTATGGGGTGGTTAAGGGGTGCTATAAATAATTGTTTCCAATTTTACACTACTCAACGTACAATCTTGAAATTGGGTTAGCGGATTCCTTTCATAGAGTAGAGATCAGCTTCAAAATGGGTTTTGGGAAAATAGCCCCCAAGTGGCGTTTCAGGGGAATAAGGGGCGTAAAAGATAAATACTTTCGTTTTTAAAATACTTGACCTATCGGCTTGAAAATTAGTAGCTCTAAACTCAAGAAATACCCACGATTGATTATGTCAACGATGGACGTAGATCCACCGGATAGACAGAATCCGTGCAGCAGGCGATTAGACCTCATGACCTCCATAAAATCTGAAGATATTCTGATCTCTAATTTCAGTGACATTATCAATGTCCCGGACACGGACCAGAACATCCACATGAAGGAGATTGTAAGAAAGCAGATAAAGGAGCACCAGCAAGGTAAGGATGCTGCTTTGACTGAGCTTGAATCCCTTACCCCATGCATTACCTCCGATTGTTCAGACTGTCGTGTAAGACAAATTAATATTTCTAAAACTCCCTCGCCATTGCCAGAGGAACCTAAAACCTTAATTAACAACCCCCCAATTATTACCAAGAATAGCAAATCTGTAGAGGATAATCCTCTCCCGAAACGCAAACCTAAGAAAAAAAGGAAGAAACCTAAGGATTCGACGGATGACTTTGTCTTCCCTAAAAAAACCGCAACACCTGCCTCTCCTACCCCTAGTGAACCAATCACCACAGCTAATAGTTTTTCGGATCTCGAATCCGATATTGAAGAACAAACTCAACCGGAACAAATACCCCAGGAACCCTAAGCCCCTAAGCCTATTTCCCCTATTTATCTCAAAATAAAAACAACTGTTAGAGACCAATTAAAAGCCATATATGCTAAATTCCCAGAAACGACAAATAAGCAAGCCGGAGAATTCCTGAAACTAACTGCCATCAATAGTGATGAATACCATAGCCTAACTCATTTCTTAGAGCAAGATAGCGAATACGAGTTTATCGTAGTTAAGCCTAAAACACATAAGCCGATAAAAGTAGTAATTAAAGGACTCCCCATTTTCACTAAGACCTCCGAGATCCAAGAGGATCTCGAAGAAGCAGGATTCACTATTGATACGGTAACGCAATTAATTTCTAAAAAAAACCAAATCCCCGCTCCCATTTTTCCAAGTAGTGTTACCTAGAAATGAAAATAACCAACGAATCTTTGACATCAATGTGGTCGGATATGTGCACGTTAAAGTTGAGGGGATCCTCGTTAGAGGAATTACCCAATTCTTTAACTGCAATAAATTCTACCATACTGCAGAAAATTGCCATCTCAAACCAAGATGTCTTAAATGTGGCTTGGAACACCAGACTAGGAATTGCACCATCAAGGAGAGGCAGGAGAATACCTTCTGCATTAATTGAGAAGCATATGGTCATACGGCCTGTTACACTAAATGTCCCAAGTTCCCCCAACCTAAAAAGGGCGCGTCCTTAATTAATGCAAATAAAAATAAAAACTTCAACATCAACCTGACAAAACAAGGAGTTTCCTTCGCTAACATTGTTAGCGGAGAAACCCCTCCTCCCCCCACCCCCAGCACTGAAAAAACTACAATTGTAAATAATAATGACAAAGTCGCTCGTGAATCTTTTGTTGACGAAAATACCTCTGATCTAGTTCAAGTAATTGAACTAGTACATTTAATTTCAAAAATATTAAAAAGATCCCCTAAGATACTTAACCTAATCCACAAATTAAAGCAGGCAGAAAAAGATAACACCGAAGCATATGTTCTTGTCGAAGCTCTGCTAGACAAGAAATAATTTCAAACTTTTATATTTTCTAATTCTTAAGTTTCTATTCTCTTAATTTCTTATTTTTTCCTTATTATTTTTATCCCATCTCCATGTAAACTTAAAGTCCATAGCTCCATTACTATTTCCCACTTTCATTACAAGTTTACTGCAGCATCCAATTTTTCTGTTTGATTATTAATAAGTTGTTATGTAAAAAACTTGGGCACATTTTTCGCGTGAACACCATGGCTCAACCTGTAGAGTTGCAAACTTTCTAGCATCAGTTCCAGTCTGACTGCAGACCAGTTGCCTAAAAACTTTTTTGATTATATATATACCTTGTGTTGTCTCTCATTTTTTCACAATATTCAAGTTTTTATTATTAAATGTAACTGTTATATTAACTGTATCGTTTCAAGTCTGGAAAGTTCTAGTTGTTTCATTAACTGTATGTAAGCAACTGTATATTTTGAGTTCTCTAAATAAAGTCTCGAACAAAGATTGATGAGGTTTGTTTTTTATTTAATTTCAGTAATACATACAATTGATAATTTGTAATAATTTTTTTTTACGTGACAAATCACTAAAATGTTTCGACTATTCTGCAGTAAATTATGTTATTCTATTAGCTTAATTATATTTTGTGTATTCCACACTCTTGTGACATTAATTCAGGAACATTTTTTTTTCATGAGATTTATTTTTATAAATTACTTCTTTATATATAAATATCTAATTCATTTCCAACAAATTAAATTAGTCAAATAAGGGGTTCTGGATAGATCTTCTCAATAAACCGAACAACTCCTTTAAAATTTAAAAAAAATTAATTAAAAAAAAGATTTGAGACAATAAAAATTAAAAAGAAAGCAATGTAAACATAAATAACGTACTTAAGGGTAGGTAAACATAAATAACGTACACAGGAATTTTCGAAAAATTATGGATTTTCACCTTTTTATATTTTCTAAGAGTTTAAATATTTTTGTTTAAAATGATATGTGATATGAAAAAGTACGATAATTAGAAGTATTTTTTTATTTATTTTTTAAATGAAGGTACTCCTTGAGGCGCATCAAATGAGCTCTGCTAAGTACACCTGTGTTTTCCTTTGCATAAGTCTCTGATGAGTGCAAATCCGTATAATGTTCAAATGTTAAGATTAAAGTATATATATATCCAAAAGTCTTTGGGTGCGTGTCTTTAATTCAAATGTGTGAGTTAATAAAACCATATGGTCAGTGATTCCAAAATCTACACTTGTGGAATTAAAAACGCTAAAATTGGGCTAAAAATGGCTACTGCACAGTTCAATACGAGTCCTGAAGCAAAATTAAGCATTTTTAGACATTTTGATATTGAACCAAGTTGTAGCTGTGTGCCATGCTTCAAAAAATTAGATGCACGCAGGATTTGTGTAGACGAACGAAAGCATCTTCAGATCACAAAAAAGGCTAAATTGTTAAAAAGAATGAAAAAAAATAAGAAAAGAAGAACCTTTTGTAGCAGCCTTTTGTAAAGAAAATGCTTCATATGCTTTTGGAAAGTACAAAAAAAAGTAAATACTCAAAAATTAACAATTTTTACTTTAAGTTTACTTAAGCTTTACTTTTCTCAAAATGTAATATTTTTTTTATTTTATGTACCTTTTTTTCCAAACACCACTTATTATATAATTCTCAAATTTTCAGTAAGCATACTTTTAACATGTTTACATACTTAAATGGACGGAATTAGGTATATCTAGCAAAATTTTTTAGATAAGGCTTTTTTAAACTAAATTTTAGGGGAAAAAATTGAACAATTTTTGAAAAATTCATAATTATTTTAATTTTTAACAAAAAAAAACAAAGCCTTTCGTTAAAGTTTTAATGATAGTACACATAACCTGCTGTAAAGACTTTATCCATGAGAAGTAAATAGTTTCTGGGAAAAAGGTACATAAACTTACGTAATTTAACATGGGCTCCTATGAACGTGCTGGACCCCCTTAAATAATTAAAAAAATATGTATTAAGGATACCTATTTTCTATTCAGAATCCATATGTCAGGGTGCAAATATAAGTTAATACTGTGTATGATTTACATCTTTTAAAAAAACATCCTCCAAAATTCAATGTCTTATATACACCCAGCCATATTGACTTCCGATTCTTACATATCACAAAAGATATCCAATCCACCGCTTTTAAACACAAATTCCAAATCCCTTCTTAAATTCGACCCCTCAAAAATACTTCCAACGTAAGGGGGTACATTTAAGAATAAATTGGAAGCCTTAAAGATAGGAAAATGACGAAGTCGTAAAGATCCCAATTGCATCAATGAAGAGCAGCAACAACCTTTCCCGCCATGATTTAGTTCTTAACCAGGGATTGTATTTCATTTTTATGACTGGCCACTTCGACATTTTCTTAGGGGGAGGGAGGCACCACCGGAAAGGCTAGCCTGAAATGGACCGGCTGTAAATTCACTTTATCAGAAAATGGTCTCTGTTTATATATGCATTGTACTCTCTCTTGAGAAATTTCCATTAAAGGCCTCCTAGTTATCTGCTGAATGACCCATCACTTATGGTATTGCTTAAAAGAAAATTAAATGGGATGGGATAAAAACTCGTCTTCCATTTTCTGCGTAGGGATGATTCTTGTTTAGGAATATATTTATCTCAGCATGGGGGGGGGATGTTAAAATTATGTATATAGTTAACTTAAAATATGAATATAATTTCCTTTAAACATAACTTTACTTTATTATATGTTCATAACGTTTGTAAATTTTTTTTAAAGAAAAAAGAAAAAAAAAAAACTTTGTATTTATGTAAGAAAAAAAAAGATTTCTTCATGTCCCCCCCCCCCCCAATATTACGAGTAAGGTTGTTCCTTTTTTTCTTTTTCAAATGGTATGTATGAATTTAAAATGACCGTGAAAGAGAGTACTGGCTTTTAAGAAGAATCAGGTTGTATTATTAAATATTTGTTCATAGACCTATCATGTACTTATTTAAATTTTTTTTTTGTATTATTAAAAATAAATGTTCGAAGGCTCACTTTTTTTAATAAAAAAGTGAGTTACATCTTATCCATTAAAATTATTTTCTAAAGATAACTTACAAGGACTTACAAATTATTGATGTGATTGAAAAGTTTATAAAGAATTATGAAACAATAATGCGTGTTTTCCAAAATTGCCCAAAACACATTTGACAGCAAAATTTATATATATTTCATACCCACTACTATACAAAATTAAAACAATTTACATATTTAATTTCAACTAAAGATAAAACAATTCTTCCGAAATAAAGCCGTAATTTTTTAGTATGGAATGTGTTAAGGTGCATGTTCATATGGGGCGTACGTTTTGGTGACCACGTTAGCCTAATGGATATGGTTAAGAACTCCTGGCTGGTGCATCATGAGTTGGAACCCTGGTGCTACTGAAGACCTTCCGTGTAGAGAGATTGATACGCGTTCAATCTGTCAAGGTTTAAAGCCCTCCTGTAGTATGGTGTGATAGTTTTGAAAGGGAAGTGGTATCATAGTCCAGCTGTCGCCATTGTCACGTGACCGAGGCTCAAAATTACGAGATCCGTAACCAATAACCGTTTTACTTTATAATGAGACGTTAATGAACACTCACTCACTGTGTATTTAAAAGTAGGCCCACATTCCAATTTCCAAGCTTCTTTCGTTCGTACATGTGGGTGTGTTTTTTTAAGCATTACGGGAAATTAAAAAGCAAACTGTTTAAATGACACAATCTCTTTTGTAGTAGAATGAGGTAATAAAATTTTGGGAGGTTCGCAAAGCAAGGATTTCAAATTCAGATTACTAAAAACTTTGATGTAATCACCATTGTGTGTGAATTTTTGAGACAGTTTAACCTTTAAAACATGGTGGTACATATGTTGTGCCGAAAATATTCTTCTCATTTACTTTGGCTGTGGTACAAACGCTATATTAAGCAATTCAGAGATAGTTCGTCGCTGAAAGTGTGTGTGGGGGGGGGGGCACAAAAACTGTCTCTGAATCATTTGGTACAACAATTATTCAACAGTCGAAGTAAATGAGAGAAAAAAAATTACGGTACAGCACATATTCTGATGAGTTTAAAAAGATTTACGAGACTAGACTCTTAGGAATTGGGGAGAGTGCCATCAAAGAGCCACGACGACCGATTATATTTGTTTATTACAGTGAGGCTCAACAGAAGAGCAACAGCTTTTCAAGTTTCGCATGAACTTCATGCGGCTACAGGAACATGTGTCGAGGAGGAAGAGTAGTACAGGAGTTTGCTGCTGTTCCCTGAAAACTATATAAGAAAGAAGACTACATAAAAAAAATATAGCACAATTAATACCACCTGACATCACCTTAAACTTCTTATTTTGTCTTAAGTAAGGTGGAGACTTAAAATGCTTGTCGGTTCCTGCTTCCCTCTAATGACCCTTGTCTACTCGCGGACCTGGCTAGATGTGTGGGAAGAACTGAATAGTCAGTCGACATGGTTCACTCTAATTATTTTATTGACACAAAATATCAAGCAAGCACAACAATAATCCAATTGAGAAATTTGATCATTATGCAGAGCGCGAAGGCGAGACCCGTTAGCCTGGGGATAATATTACGGACCCTCAACTGATTCCAGGATAACCTATACAAGCTCAATTTCAACTCCGCCACCCTCTAATATATTATTCTTTAACTTCTAATTAAATAAGGCTCACGATACCTGTACTCTTGTGAAACCCTACTGTTGAGGCCTTGAACGGTAATCTTTAACTGGATTCGATCACCTCCAAGTGATCCTCTCTCGGAATTCTTCAATTGATACTTTTATAAACTTAGATTTGCACTTTATAAATTAGCGTCCTCCAATCATTAACTTACTCACAAAACTCACGAATACAGAATTTATATAATATACTGCATATCACGTTATTTGCATAATCACGTTTTCTTCCTTCGGTGAAAGTTGGCTGGTCAAAATATTTCCCCAGAAGAGTCCCCAAGGGGTTAGTCATAGACGCATATTGATCCGATTGGGATCGTCATGCAGTGCCCCGCAGACAGAAGAATTTCACTATCGTCGATTCCCCATCGAAGATTATCAGATATGGGATGGAGGGCTGCAAGCAGCCCGTATGCCCACAGACACACCGTAATTCACCGTAACGTACGATTGGCATATTGGAAATCGTCCTGGTCTGTCCCTAATGTCGGTAGGTACAAGATCCACACAGACTGCATTGGTCAGGTTGCGTAGTGGTTACATCAGGAACTTGAAATTCGACGTCAGAGAAAAAACTTTTTCATCTTGCCCTTGTAGTTGTCCTGCTTCTCCTACTCACGGCATTGGCTGTATTGGCGCCTCCGTAAAGCAGCTGTGGAGTGAGAGGGAGAATGAACTTTTGGAGCTATCAGAGCGATATGGTATCGTGGACCTGGTCTAAGTATGAAACAACAACAGGAGGACATGAAACAACAACAAAAAAATTACCTTTATAGCTTTTATAATACTTTGGACTGCCATGTTAAGTGTTATTAACTTTAGGATAAGTAAATCTCATAATCCTAAAGAAATAATTAACTAATATAATTAATTAGTCATTGAAGTAAATTTAAAATAGTTTCATAGAAATTTTAAGAAATTAATGCATAAAAAGAAACCTTAACCTTTTATTTTTCCTTGTGCAACTGATTTTTGCGTGAAAAAACCAATTTAAATTTCTTATTGTGTAAAGTACTCAGTTTTCCTAATTTTCGTTGTTTAAAAAATGTGATCGCTAACGCTCAGTGATGCGAAAAATTTTATAATCATTGTCTTTCAAAAATTTTAACTCTAATCAAGAGAACATTATTTTCCAGTATTAAAATGCAAAGAATTAAAAAGGCTTATTAGTTTATAAATATAAATTATTTAATTTAAAATTTTTTTTCACGATGGGATTTTTTTGTCTTTCGAATTTTTAAATACATAACATTATTCTGTTATCCGAAATTCAAGAAATACCCCAAGAAAGAACTGGGGAAGCCATTAGCTTTAGAAGCCTTTTCTAAGTTGTAGTTTTTAAAAATACACACACACACACACACACACACACACACACACACACACACCACACACACACACACACACACACACACACACACACACACCACACACCACACACACACACACACACACACACACACACACACACACACACACACATCCATTGTGTGTTTAAAAATGACAAAGCATTATGAATAATTTATTTCATTTATTTACAAATGAATTTTAACGCAATAACATCAAACCATTAGGGATATTAACTAAGAAATCCGACAAAAAAGGAAAAAAATTATTCAAAAGGAGTCAATTTAATTTATTATTCATGAAATGCGTTGTCAAAGTGCCGCGTCAATTTTAATTAAAGAAATATGTCCTATTATTTAAAAATAAAAAAAAGAAAAACGCTTATAAATAAAAAATACAGTAAAGTGTATGGATTTGTTTCACTAGGAAACTAAAAAATGATATTGAATTTGTTTATCCTTTGAAATGTTTTTAAAGATTAAATAATTATCAAATACGTGTGAAATGCCCTGTGTCGTTCTTTAATTTTTAATTATTTACTTATTTAATTTTATGCATCATTTTCAATTCTCTCACATTTTACTTTATATATATATATATACAAGGAAAGCTAATGCACTCTTTTTGCCTTTCATCATTATTTTCTCGTACCAAAATTATTCGATTTGAAAAAGTAATAAAAAAAAATTCCTCAATCAAAACGATTTTTTTCTGAAGAAAATAAATGTCAAATATTAGTTTATATTTATAATAAAATCAAAAATATATAAATATTTTAAAAATTTAAATTATAGGAATAATTTAAATATCGAGAAAAATAAAATAAAAAAAATTGAAGATAATGTCTTTTTTAATTCCTGAATTAATTACTGAAATCAAAAATAATTAAAATCACCTTCAAATCTCATTTAAAAAAAAGTTTAGTAAGCTTCCATACATAGCCCAAGCACATTTAAACTTCTATTGTTCACTGAAGCTTTTAGCATCCGTCAAATTAAATAGTCCTAACATCAAATGAAATTTTAATCCTACATATATTATTTTCTTGATGATTATTATTCTTTTCTTGATGATCTTATCTTTTTCTTCAGGATTCATTCTTAGTCATTTTTTGAATGGATTTCAATAAATATATATCCTATTTTTAATTTACTTTTGTTAATTTAGTTGTCCAATTTTGTAAGATACGTTTTCTTTTATATCGTAAATCTATAAAATCATGTATTTAACTCAAAATATAATAGCTCTTTATGTATCTTTAAATTATCCCTTTTATGTATAGTTAATTGAGACTATTCACATGATTGAACTGGCAACATTAAGAAAATATTGTTTAAAAAGATAGAGACGAAGTAAAATATTGATTATATAAAGTATTGAGATCGTAAAATGAATAAGTGTAGCTGTATTCATTCTCTTCATTAAATATGTGTAGCTACACTTTTATCATTATCTTTTGTAAAATATGGAAGTACTTTTATCATTCTCTTCAGTATAAAAGGCGTGGTTACATTTTTAACATTATCTTCAGTAAAATATGGCTATATTTTTTTATCATTTTCTTCTATAAAATTTGGTTATATTTTTAGCATTATCTTCTTTAAAATGCAAAGTATTGCACTTTATATACATATATATTCAATTTTGATACAGATTACAGTGCAGAATAAGATATACCTCTGTTAAATCCAATTAAGATGTAAAAGACCATTCTGTCTGCTTTTTGAAAAGTTCAGGTACAAGGGTGATCAAATGAAAAGGTACGAAACAACATAAAAATGAAACAGTTAAATATTTGCAAATTCCGCCAAGGGAAAATGTAGTGAGACATCTCGGGATGCCATTGGAGACTCTGACTGGGATCGGATCATGCGCGGGTGCCGCATGCGCAGGAGAGAGCAAAGGCTCTTATAAAAAGCGGCGTCCAAATGATGCGAGCACAGAATTACTCGAGCACAGAAAAAGCATTAACTCCGATGTGTACTGTGAGACATTCCGACGCCTACGCAGGTCCATCAAGAACAAAAGACCGGGGCTGCTCACGGAGGGCGTGGTTCTGCTCCATGATAACGCGCGTTCACACGTCTCCAGAGTCACACAAATGGAACTGGACAAGTTCCAATGGGAGACGTTGGACCCTCCGTCCTACAGTCCGGACATGTGTTCCTGCGATTTCCATGTGTTTGGTCCACTGAAGAAACACCTGAAAGGAAAGCGCTTCAACTCGGACGACGTACTCAAGGACACTGTGAAGGACTGGGTCTCGTCACAGCCACAGGAATTCTGGAACAAGGAATCCTGCGGCTTGTTCATCAGTGGGATCTTTGTGCTCAGGCCTATGGTGTATATTTTGAATAAAGTCTATATTTGTACCACCGTGTCGTTTCGTACCTTTTCATTTGATCACCCCTTGTATTAATCCTAAGGTAACTCTTAAATGCGAAAAATCAAATACATTAAAATTTATCTAAAATTAAATTTGAACACACACGCACACAAAAACAAATTCTACATTTTCTCTTTCCTATTCTTTCTTCGAAACAGGTACTTTGTGAAGTAAGAAAATTCACTTATTGCACTCTTTTAAAAGCTCACGAAGATTTCATCACTGATTTTACGAGATAATATGTTACCAATTTAACACAAGCTGTGTTTTTTTTAAAATTAAGGTAATCGACTACTTGCGACAATGTTTTTTTGAAAAAAATGAAGCTATGAGGATTTTTTTGTTGTTTTTAGATTTGTTTAGCACATTTTAAGAAAAATATGCTAAAATTAAGAAGAGAAAAAGAAATTATTATTACTAAAATGGAGGAAAATAAGTAAACATTAAAAAAAAATAACATAAACCGGGCCCATTTTGTACCAAAAGTTAAGAACAAATTTTTAATTTTTCAACTCTGATGCGTTGCTATGTTACTCATTTTTGAAATGACCTTCAGGATAAGAGATATTTTAATTTTTACAAAAACTAGAGCACTTTATCTTAGTTATTATATAAAATTGCCTAAAAAACAGTGATTATATTAATATAAGGGACTGTAAATTTTGTAATAAAACAATGATTGATAAATCTGTAGGTTAAGGCACTTCTACTATTATGCAGAACATACACAAAAAATTTGAATTAGTTATTTTCAAAACTTTTTAGCAATCGCTGGCCCTGTTTGAGCATTTTCAAAAAAAAAAAAAAAAAAAAAAAAAAAACCACATATATTTCGAGTAAAATTTTTTTAAAGTATGACATCTTCCTTAAAGTAATGGCATCTGCTTTTACTAAAACACCTGTAGTTTTTATTCTAGAGAACGGAAAATAATAAACTTGGTATTTTTATAAAGCTAATAAGATATCCTATAAAATAAAATCATAAAAAAATTGTCAATTTTTCGTAAAATTCCCAATTTTAGGGTTGTCGGATACTTTAATAATTATAAATCAATAATTTGGAATTGATGAAATCCTTTATTTCAGAACTGTGCAAACGATTTCGGAACATATTAATTTTTAAATCATGACAGCTTCAGAGTTTTCTTTTCCGCGCCGAAAGAAAAGCATGAAAAGTAAATCACCGCTTTTATAAAAAAAAATATATAACTAAGATTGTTTTGAAAATAAATTTAAAAAAAACAACAACTTAAAATTCTACCTCATAAAGCCCGCGTTTAGCTTCATTCTACCCGCAATCATTAAAGAACAGCAATTAAAACACGTGACAGGAAAATGTGATTTAGATTTGAAGCTACATCTACGCAAGCAGAGAAAGTAGAGATTTAAAGTAATTCTTTTGAACTAGAGTTGTCACGCATTTACCCTAGGCATTTAAATCTTTAAAGCTATTTAATAAGCTTTTCTCTCAAAAATTTGTTAACTTACATGAAAGATTTGTAGAAATTTGTTATTTCTTTCCTTCTGAATTAAAATAAAAGTTTGTTATTTTGTTGCACAAAATTACTTTGTAGAAATTGTTGGCTATCACTATAAGTTTATGATTTAAAGTTTGTGATTTATATAGTGCATTTATTCACATTAATAAGAAAATATTTTCTTTTTATAAATTACTTTTTGTATCACTCAATTTTGAAATCGTAAATGCATGTTTTCTGTTGCCATTCGCAGAGAGAAAAATTTTATTTAAAACAATCGATAAAACTTTCGCAAATTTATCATTTTTAACGAATAGTTTCTCATGGAAACCCCAAGTGGAAATGAATAAACAAATAAATGAAATATATGTAGGGCAAATGATAATATCTATGAAAGCTAAAATAAATAAATTTTGAATTGACTTCGAACTAGAGAACACGAGGCAACGGAAAACAAACTTTTTAAACTTGAGTTCCTATCAAGTGACGAGGTCGATATCTGATACGATCACACATTTTTTAAACTTCCTCATCACATCACATGAGCTAGATAATATTAAACAAATGAGGTAGATTTTATTCTCTCACATAGAGGATCCTTAGTAGAATTGGAACTGCAATATTATGAAGGTTTAATACAAGTGTAACTATATTAATTAATTGCTCAAATAATTAGAGTTGAATATTCTATTAATATGCGATGAATGGAATAAGTAGTAATATATGTTGATGTTTTTAACCTAGCGCCGGTTCCTACCCGAACCTTTCATTAACCCTCTGGGGGAAAAATATTTCTTAATTGTAGCATGTTTTCAAAATCGCTCGCTCTTCACGTGGATAAACCATAATTTAAGTAAATTTGAGGGTTATTTAAACTCTAGCAAAATGAGTGTAGGAGTTAGCTGTTAGGCTGCTATTAAAGTTAGATTAACAAAATTACTGCCTGAAGTCCTTGGAGTTCTTGAAGAGAAACTATAGTCCGGGATATCCATCAATACCGGGCTAGACCTATATAGGGCAGTTACATCAGATCACAAGCAGATAAGTAACATAATTATTTGTCTTAGGAATTTAGTATAGCGATTAAATTTGACTGCTCCTTCGATTTATGATATTTCTGATAGTAATTGTGATTTTATAGTAATGGTTGATCAATCGGTGTCTCAAACTTCACCAACGACCGCAGGGTCGCGGCAACCTTTCTTTTAAAAGTCCAGGTATTTTGTCGCAGAAGATTTAACGACATATATTTTAACTTGTTGATTCTTTGATGAAATAATAATTATTCTTTAAAGTAAAACACGTTTTCAATGCTGCTTGGTGAATAATTTACATATGTGTTTATTATGGGAAAATATTTTGTTAACTGTACATGTCTTAAAAACACGTATAAAGGAGTTCGTTGGATGTTAAAAGTTAAATATAATATGGTAGATTTGAAGTTGGTTTGAATGAAGTCTTACTCTTTGTGCAACAATTATTTATTACTTTTGGTTGAGCATTCGAATGAAAAATACCGTTATAAAAATTAAGGACATAAACTACATGGGCGATTTTTCAAAGCGACCACCTCCATTCCTCACTTGGTCTGTACTGAAGTCGGCTGGTCACTAGAGGGCGTTTCTACTGTTTAGGACAAAGAGTTATTGTGCAACAGCGGTTACACGCGCAATATTTTTCGCCTCTCAGCATTGACATTAGATTTCATGCTTAAACAATATATTACAGCTCTTATAAGAACACATATCACACACAAATGCACATATGTGAAAAAGATTATTTAAATGTAATAAGTGATATGTTCAGAAGAAATTGATTATTTTATTTATTTTTATTATATATCTTGCTAATTTTCCCTTTTCAATCTTTGACAGAGTTTTAAGAAAAGAGGGAATAGAGAGAGGAGCAGGATGCAATTTGTATTTCAATGATCATCTCATGATTTTTTCAAGATTCATTTCATTTGGCTCTTTCTCTAATTTTTTAAAAAAAATATATATGTTACATAAATAGTGCAGATTGTGGATTAGTTATAATCTAAAAAGTACATGTGAATTTTATTCCCATACACCAAAAAATTACAAGAAATTTTATGTGCAAAATTTTTGTAAGATTAGTGTCACTTCATGGTATATCTTTATCCCTTTAACTAATTGAGCTTCTGTAAGAAATTGATTATTTCAAGTAAAAATTCCTCCCACTTGCAGTTTATTATGTTGAGAAAAAAATGGAAAATACCTCTTCAAAGTTTAAGAAGACATCTCTTAAAAAGTTGTCACTAAAACAAACTCTTGAATAATTCAATGACACTGTGCGTTTCTTATCTCCCGAAAACATAGATAAACATTGAAATTCGAAAAACTGAAGCAAACCTGAAGAACTAAACACATATCTTATGCTTGAAAACTATTCAAAAATTTTTTTATCCCTTTTTGGAGTAAGCTTAAATTTAATTCAAAGCTTATCTTCATCTTATTAGGTATTGAAAATACGGTAAAAATTTTTTTAAAAAATGTCGTGGCGTTTTTTTAGCTTCCACGGTGAATGCTTGCAAATATATATTTAATGTGAAATAAATGCACATATGCACGAGTATATCAAATAGTCCGATCACAGAATTAAGAATCATTGTCGCGAGAGCGCATGACACACACACACACACACACACACACACACACACACGCACGCACACACACACGCATGCACCCCCCCCCCCCCCCCCCCCCCTTTGTTGTAAATTAAATGTTAAATGAATAGATGGCGCTGCAAGTCATCTGAGAGATTACTTTGTTTAGCTTGTAGAGTTATGTAATGTTTTTTGTGCTGTAAATATGTCTTCTATGGGAACCGTCCAATAAAACAAAATGTCTCAAAGAATGGACTAAATCATTAATTATATAAAAATATATTTGATATATAATTATCTAAATACTAATGGAATTAAGAATCAGGAACAAAACACTCTTAACTGCCACCGACGTATGTATACATCTCACTCAACCGTTTGCACTAAATACCCCGGACGTATATATACGTCTTTCTGAAATACGATTCTTTTCATTACGCTGTCATTGGTAAAACTGTCCCGTAGACGTTGGAATGCAATAAAAGGACAATGACAGTGTTTGAGTAGGATTTACTTATTTCAGAGAAAAATTTCTTTATTTATGCCCTTTTCCCCCTCTCGAATACACCACACATGCGCGCCTATGTGAAAAACGGTAACACTGGGAAGCGAATCGCATATCTTTTAATCGGCAGTTAAGGGGTTGATACGTTTTTCTCTTTATTTTCATAGATGTTTTCGTCCCACTGAGTGAATATTTACGTCGCACTGTTCAGCTACACGAGGGCTTTTGGCGACGGAACTCGTAATTTTGAACTTTGGTCAAGTGAAGAGGACGACACCTGAGCTGGCACCCCCTCTCCTAACTACCACACCACACCACACCAACGGGAAGACGTTTGAGCTTTCGACAGATTTAACGTGCATTGCTACCCTACACGGCGGGGCCTTAGAGGTACTGGGCACGAACTCATGACATGCCAGCCACAATCCGATACCTTGACCACTAGACTACCGCGGCCACTTCGTCGCACTGAAGCTGATTTTGAAGAACTATTTATTTAGATACAGAATAGAGATAGAGAATTGTTAGGAAAGAGAGAGAGAGAGAGATAATATTTCTGAATAAAGATTAAATTCATCCCCCCCCCCAATAAACAGAAGGTAGATTTTGATTACTACGCAAAAATAGTTTACTTTTGATGAAAGTTGAAATTTTTAACATGTTCTTAGTGTAGAGTTTAAGAGCAGAGTATACTTCTTGTGTTATACTTCTAAAAGTGAAAGTTTTCAATGTAGCTTGCGTATATCGAAATAATTATTTAGTTTTTAGTCTGTCTCGTAGAATTTGGAAATTCAAATCCTGGACATTTTGTATTTATTCCAGAAACAACCGAATACTACATATTTAATTACCGAAATAAATGATTATTTATCATGAATTAAATTACATTATATTTATATATAAATGGATCCATTCATCTGCGAGCGAATAATTCTTTTCTGAGCTATGAATTATTTTAAACTTTAATTTTATGAAAAGAAAAACAAACTGTGGAATTTAGATTCAATTAAGCTACCTACGGCTTTTTAAGTTGGTTTGAGTCCGAAAAACACTTTCAGATTATAATAATTTTAAAAATCAGGAAATCAGGCTTTAAATTTTTAATAAAAAATATTTTTTTTCGTATTTGGAAAAATGATTCTTCATATCAAATTTTTTCCACAGATAATTTTCTTTATCACTTTCATAAAATCTCAGTATGAAATTTAAAAAAAAAATTTCTAATGGGCTGCGGATTGTTACCACATTGCAAATCTAGTACATTCCCCGGAAGCTGGTATCTTTTTTTAATGTGGTACCCTATAGACGTATACCAATCGCAGCAGGTAGTTTTGGCGCCCAGTTCCCTCCCCAGCGGGAGTCATTTGAGCTCTGACGATGCGAACCTGTGCTACGATTTAATTTTGCCCAAAGCACACAAACCAAACAGACACTCTAGGAATCTTTTACATGCCGTATAATCACACGACATGGCCGCTGTCAATTTTCTGCATCACGAAAATCCACCGACTTGGACCGGGGTCGCACCCGCAACCTTAGGTGCAGAAAGCCAGCGACAAACCAATCACTCCCATAAATTCGACCATTTTAAAAGAAAGTTCGACTTCTTTTCCCGAAGATACATCCATGCCTCATTCGGGATTCGGGATTCGATACCGAGCCCACTCGATTACAAGCCGAGTGTCATAACCACTATACTGGGTAAGGCAGCATTAAGACGTTTAAACTGATTTAAAGTATTTTTTTTTATCAAAAATAATGATTAATTTCATCAATTCATCATCTGTGGACGATTCCTATATATGATCCGCATAAAACAAATAAACAAATTTTTAATGCAACTGCCGTAAATTTAATTTAATATCTTTGAGTCAATTTACGTTTCACACATTTGGCAACGATCATTCTAGAATTACTAAATAGTCATATCCATCAAGATCGTAGCATTTTCCAATGCTTCTTCATTGTTTTTTTTTGCTTGTTAATATTCTCCAGAAGTAGAAATGAATGTACAACTTTAAAATTTTAGGAAGTGAACAATCAAAGTTTCTGTCATTTAATCGTTTAGAACATCTGATAAGAGAATACCGCTGTCGAAAATAACCATTTTTGCTCACTTGTAGCACTAATAATCTTGCATTCATCGTTTCGTTCTTTGAAGATAATTTTTTTTATCTTCTATTGCTTTACAGCTCTTTTATATCTGAAACAACAGAACTCTCGAGGGACAGAAGCTGTCGTCTGTTAAGAGTCGGGCTAATATTTAAATTCCCTGAACAATTAAGTGGTTCTAGGCTTAGGGAAATTTAATCTCGCATCCGTACAACTTATAAATAAGAACGTATTCAAAGAGCGGTGTTGTTTTAGTGTCAACAAAGAATGCTTGTTGCCCGTGAAAGGGGTTTTTGTTTTATCAAACTATTCTCAAGCAACTCGGCTTCCGTTCTTTCCCATTTGTTTATTGGGATTTGTAGACACAGTCAAGGAGAAAGGGTTTTCTATTAGTTCTTTCTACAAGGTCTTTTCCTTAAAATAATTAGAGGGGAGCTAGATGCAAATGTTGTTTTCGACGATGTGTTTTTGATATTTTCATTAGAGTGTGAATTGCATAAATTAGTTATATTTTAATTAATGAATAGTTAATTCATTAATTCTCGCAACGTTCTTTCAGAATTGAGCCTTGAAAAAGCAAAAGTTAAATTTCGCTTTTGCTCAGTGAATGAAGAGTTATTTTATTTCAATTTGCCAAAGAAAAGGATGTATTAAATTAGTGTGGACTACTTTTTAAAAGTTTTTTTTAATTTCTAATGGGCTACGGGTTTGTGCCTTACCATTGCAGACCTAGTACATCCCCCAGAAGCTGGTATCTCTTTTCAGTGCTGCACCCTGTAGGCGGATACCAATCACCGCAGGTAGTTTTAAAACGCCCGGTTTCTTTCCTAAATGGATACACCTGAGCTCTGATGATGCGAACCTGTACTAGGATTTAATTTTACGGAGAGCCCCCAAGCCAAACACACACTCTAGGGATCTTTTGCAAGGGGTATAATCAAACGACATGGCCGCTGTCGATTTTCTGCATCTTGAAAATCCACCGACTAGGGAAGGGGTCGAACTCGCAAACTTGTGTGCAGAAGGCCAGGGACAAACCAATCATTCAACCCAGCTGGCATTTTTTGAAAGGTATTTCTTACAAATATAAAAGTCAGAACACGAGAAGTGAATAAGAATGAATGCAAAATAATTTTAGTGCTAAACTATTTCTATACATACGAATTTACAACAAAAATATTATATTAAATTAGACGCCAAACATTAAGCGCATTATTATTGACAAGCATTTCCATATTTTTGGAATAAAAAATGAGCCTTTCCAGAATGATTTGTACAATTGAATTTACAAAACGATAAATGTCCTCATGCATATACTTTGGTAGTCCAATTTCGTACTCTAATATTATTTAAGCTAAAATAATCATTCTTGTCATAAATATTAGAACATATTAAGAGATCTTTTAAATGTAGTTTTTTATTCTAAATTATACTATTAGCATTATTGTTTGTTGGAATAAAATTAAGGTAATTGGGGTAGAAATCCATATATTAGGTTAGAAATTTTTGTCTTTGACAAAAAAAAAAAAGAAAAAACCAATTAGTAGATATTAATAGTATGATATATCGGTCAGTGTAATTATGTTCATAAAAGTGTAAATAAATATGGATATATACATAAAGTGTAAAGAGTTATAAAATTCTCTCTCTATGTATATACGTACCTATATAGGAGAAAGTAACTCATCTATCATTCATCAAGAAATCTCCTAACCAATGAGACCAGCAGGCTTGACATTTGACAAACATGTTTAGTTTGTTGAGTGGAGATTGGTTAAAGACGGATTCTGGGGATATCGATTCTCAAAGGAGGTTGCAGTGGTGTTATAGAAAAAAAAATTCCTAATTTTGAATTTTTGACCTGCAGACTTGAAATTCGGCAAGCGTTATTCTTTTGTTAAGTAGAGATATGCTTAAATTTTTTTTGTAGAAATTGACTCCGAGGAGGGGGTTAAGGGCGTAAAAGGTCAATAGACATTTCAAATTATATTTTTAAATCATGAGGTGAGGTCTATATCAATATTTTTCAATACAGTCGATAGCTGAAAGCTAACACACACAATAGCGAAAAAACTATACATAGTCATACAACATCACAAAAGGTGAGGGGAGGGAGGTTAAGGCTAATATAGAAATAAATTGACACAATTTTTGATAAATTCAAAAATTCAATAATTTATTTTAAGGCAAATATGTAGTATAATATTGTGTTTTTCGTTTTTTTACAGCTAAAGAGTTTTTATATTCTGAATGAACCTCTTATACTTCAATTTATTTGGCGTTGAGGAAGTATTTGGAAAATGAGAAAGCAATCATAAGTAAAAAGATGCCTTCTCCCATAATTTTCATATTATTTTGTTGGAAAAATATATAGAAATATATATTTATGAAATACTTCTATCACAATAAGTGTTCTACAGACAACTATCATAACGGGTCGACTGACTGTGTCATAGATTCATAAAAATAGCTCCTGCATCCTGTATTTATTATAGCGTTTAAACCGATTTCGGGGACACAAGTTTAAAAGAATTTAGAAAAATTTAATGGAATCCTTAACTCTATTAATGTTTAGTTAAATTCTACACTGATGCATTACATTAGAAATTACCATTATACTTACTGTTCAATTAGATATATTAAACTGCAGAAGTAGATGAAATTTTGATGCTTCCTTTCAAATGTGGTTATGTTCTATAAAAATATAATACACTGTTATGTTGATCGGGGTTCAAGGATTTTATGCAAATCAGTCGAAAAGAACAAGATAGTTCTTCAGAATCGATGAAAATTTATTGTTGAAAAACAATCCTTGAAATACCGGATTTAACAGCAATATTCGCAGAATGAATCGCAGAAGGTCTTCACATCTTCAACAGCACTCAGACAATACTATCATTGCCTAAAATACAAGTTTGTGAAAGATTGTTCACAAGCACCGCTCATCCTATTCAACAGCAGAGTTTATCGCCAGTCGACTCTTTACGGTCAAGGCAAGATAACTAATATACGGATATACGGATATAATTTCGGGTACATGGGTTTCTCAAGATAACTAATCATCAGTCAAAAACAATACTAACTCAGTTTCGTTGAGCGACTCTCTATTTATAGGACTCGCGGATCTTCCGAGAAAAATTCACTTACCTCATAGATCGTGATATTAGTGGATATCTCCGCTAATTTCGGGAAAAATCCATAGGGCCACGATATCGCCAAAAATGATGCCAACACGGCTCTATCGCCAAGTTCCCAATGTTCCAAGTTAATGTAAGCGACGCCATTGCTTGCGAATATTACAATTTTTAACATAAAATAAATACAACATAGAGTAACATAAACGTATTACACTTTCAGAAATAAATTATTTACAAAAAAATTCGTAACAATATATACAAGTCTCTTTCAAAAATTTATGTACAATTATTTCTAATATGCTGCTTACATAAAACCGTGAGAAAAAATAAAACATTTTCTATTGACCTTTTTATTTTGAATATGTCATAATTTAACTCAAATTTATAGAATTTCTTCAACTAACATGCATTAAGAAATTCGGTTGCTTGAAAAAATCATTCATAATGTACATTCCCACGTTCTATTTGCTTAATTTACTACAATGCACTTTACCCCAAGACTAAACAAAATCTAAGAATTTTTCAGCTGCATTTTAGAGAATAATATACCACCAACACTTTCTAATACTCTCGGTTTTTTAGAATAGAAGATTTAAAAATAGCCCCACTGGATTCTTGAAGATTTTGGCCAAAGGAAAGATATTGTCACGATATGATTCAATGGGTACTTAGATTTTATTTTATTTTGTAACTTTTCTTATCTCATAATAAATAGTACTTTACTGGTGTTTAGAAGGGAAGTTTAAAAGAATTTTGTAAACAAAAGGTTTTTTTGAAAAAAAAAAAATAATTGTAAATTTTTTTTTTTTTTTTGCTAAAAATTCAAGGGAAAATCTTAATGCCTAAGCTTTTTGTATTTAAAAAATCAGACTCATACCTACAATAAAATAAGGTAAGGAAAAAAACTATCTTAAAAAAACCTAAGTATCTTAAAATTTAATTAATTGATGTTTAATAGAATCTTTCTTACAAATTATTTCCTTCATTCAAAAATTTAAGTTTTTTTAAAAACCCTACAATAGTTTTTTTATTTAACCCTACAATAGTTTTTTTTTATTTAACCCTACAATAGTTTTTTTTTATTTAACCCTACAGTAGATACAAAATGGACAGTTTTATAACTGTCACATTTCTGGAAGAATAATTTAAAAACAGCTTTAATGTATGAAAAAAATAACGTTATTATTTACCTCACACAATTCAGATTTCTCAACCTTTTTAAGAATACATTGTGTCATATCATTATCTAACACAGTGTTTCTCAACGTGGGGCTTACGCTCCACAAGGGGGCAATTTGATTCTCTTAAGGGAGGCAATTCGATAAAAGACTCTGTAAGGACTGAGATGTTCTTTCAGTCTTGCCTAGAGCTGTGGGAGAAAGGGAAGGAAGACTAGACACACATAAAAATTATTAATCACACAATTTATCAACACAATTCAAATAATTTAAACGAGAGGAGATGTTCTCAATCCAAGCAATATGTGGATTAATAACGAGATGCGCGAATTATAAAAAGAAATTAATATCGACCTTCTTATTTCAGGATCAAATCTACTATCCCAATTATCTCAGCAATAATTGAACTTTAGTGACTAATCAACACTTTAATCCTTTCGCCTATCCAATATCTGAAATGCGCTATAAAATAGTATAATACCTGATCAGTAGCAATCTGTCGTATCTCCTCACTTTTTCTCTATCTAGCCTGAAAACTTAGACTATATGTATCCAACCTAATCTGAATAATCAATTTTTGTTCTACAGAGGGTTGGCTGTGAATGAACTCGAATTGATAGACCAAAGATTTCCCAAGGTCATGCGGATAGATCCGTCACAACTCATTTAGAGCGTATTATAGCCAATTATAAAAATATTTTTCATTATTTAATTGTGTATTATGAGACAAATTGTAGTAAAGGTATTAAATATCTGTCCTCGTGACGATAAAATATTTTTTCCAAACGCAATATTGTGCTATTTTTTTAATAATACAAAACAATTAATGCTGGGATCTAAGTCTAATGTTTTGTAGTGTGTCGTTAATTATTAATCATTGGAGCAAATTCAAAATAAACGTAAGTAAAATTGTAGAATTCCTGTTGTTTAAAAAATACATAAATTGGATAAATATTAGTGATGTATGAATGATAAGTAAATTCAGTTGGTAATTTTTATTATTTCATTTTTAGAAACATCATTTTCCAGAAACATTTTTTATATGAAAAAGTGCTTCTTTTTTGCATTTGGGTATTTTAATATACATCTATTTGCAACGAACAACACAAGCACAAGGATCTCATTATGTATATATGTAAGGATAATTAAATTAGATCTAAAATTAAACCCTTTTAACTTTTATTTTCCGTTACATCTTCAAGTATTAAATTGAGTACCCACTTCTTAATGAAGAACAGATGGCTCAAAACAGAACTTTTATCCCAGACCATTAATTTTTATTACCTCGTATGTCATGCTTAACTTTCAAATATACCTCTGCAATAATAAGGGTACTTAGAGAACATCTGCCTAAGTGGCCACAGACTCTTATACTTAACGTGTGTCCGTTTTTCTCTTAAATCAGACGCCGAAATGGTTTGTTGAATAAAAACCGTTTTTATAAAATGGCTTGATGTTGACTTGAAACACGACATATGTATAATGTATAGGGGGGATATAAGGATTTTTAAAAGACTTATAGGGGTACAGAAAAAAAAAAGGTTGAGAAACACTGATATAACACATAAATTTATTTTAATTGCCCAAATTTTTGAAAATTGTAACATTTTTGATTAGAAAAGAATGTTTTATTAATCTGCCTTATCATTGAGAATAATTTTTTCGATAGTTGTAAACATTTGATTTGTTAGTTTATGACTTTAGATGTCCAATTAAAAACATATTTTCTATTTCAATTTACATAATTGAGCGCAGAATATGAGTTAACATATTAAATTAAATAAAAATATACACAACATACATGTACACCGTGTATATGTACACAACATATATGTACACCTTGATAATTTTGAACCTAGGTCAAGTAACGAGGAAAAGAACCCCCTTTTTCCAAACTAACTTACCACGCCAATGGGTCAACAGGAGAACAGGGGAAACGCAGATTAGCAATATGAAAGAGAGTCTGAGAAAAGAGTTAGTGAAGTTGTATGTGAGAGGTGAGATAGTGCTTTGGTGGAGTTATAAAATAAGGTTGTTATTTGTTGAGAATGCACAAACAATTAATTTTGATATAAATAACAATATGTATTATGTATAATAATTATTATTATTAATGATTTTTCCATAAAATTGCCATGCCAAACTTTATCTAAGCATTTCTTTATAGAGATTTATTTCATATCTTTCTGATGTTTAAGCATCACAAAGGCATAAAACATCGAAAAGATATTAAGATCAAAAAGATAGCCTGTACATCAACTTTTAGTACAGTATCGTTTTCTATATCGAGATAAAACTTTATTACTCTTTCTTCAAGAAATATATGTACTTAAGAAGAAATTGATGTTAGAAGTATATAAAAATTATCATGATCTTTCTATAATATATTACAATGATATGATATACCTATAATCAGTATTGTGATACGAAATATTTAATAACTAGGAAGAATGATGATGATTTTTATTTCTTTTCAGCTTTTTATCTAACTCCGAAATGAAAAGATATGTGATAGAGACAGTTTTTTTAAGGCATTAATCACCCAGGGGATTATTGTTTTAGCTATCACTAAATTGGTTAGTTCATTATTTTTCAAAATTTTACTCTTACTTTATACAATGCATAATATATATATATATATACATCTTATGGTTGTTTGTACATATGGCCTAGCTTCACACTCTGAAAATCGGCATATATATATTTTTTTGTGGAGAAGGTTTTTGTGCTATCCTCTTTGTTGCCTCTCCCCACCAGGGGCGCTACAGTATATCAACTTCTGCACCGTTCAACCAACCACCTTGAAAATTGGCATGCATATGTATTTTTTCGTGGAGAATTCGTTTCGTTATATTCACTTTGTTGCAGCTCCCCACCAGGTGGTGCTGCAACATACCAACTTCTATATCGATAAATCGAGTCTTGTGAAAACTGGGTCTCATCATCCCTATGAAAATTTGATCAACTCATTATTTGAGATACATAAACTGTATTCAAATATGAGATAAATAAAAAGCAAACTTAAAAATTCTTATGTTTGCTTTTTATTCTTTGTTTTCTGCTTAGTTGCAGTTCTACGAAATTATAAGCGAAGATTAAATTGATTGCATTGAACATTTAAATATAATATTAAATCAACGTATTACAACAAAGCCTCAGCAATGCGTGGTCGGGCCAGCTAGTAATTATATATATTTGTAGATAAATTACAATACTACAGGGTGTCTACAAATTAGTTGGGTAAAAGAATAATTTATTGCATGCAATGTGCAGGAAAAAAATGAAAGTACATACTGTTGAAAGATAAACAGTTCAAGTTTATCACTGTCACAAATGTTTGATGTGGCTTCATTTCGTTACTATGTCAAATATTTGTCAAAATGCTTCCATCAATCAAATTAAGTGCAGAGCAGATTCTTGATTGTAGTTCAGAAATGGATGTAGAAAATGAAGGAGTGTAGACTCAAAACTTTACAAAACCCCATACACGAAAAATCTTAATGATATAATGACCACTAAGTAACACTTCCATTACCAATCCAAAGCGGTATCTCAACATAGAGGTAAGATGTAGTAGTGTTGTGGTAATAACAAGGCACGCCCTCCTGTTGAAAAATTTAACCACCTGGCATTTTTTCTTTAATGAGTGGCATAAAGAAAATCTGTAGTATGTCAAGGTAAATATAATTTCTCTAACAGTCTTTTCAGTGAAGAAAAGTGGGATAAGAACATTCGAGGAACTCACTGCATGGAAAGAGGAACATGAAAGAACATACCCCCTTTCATGTTCTAGGACACGCATTATCTTCTGACTCCCAAATTCTTACACGCATTGTGACACTTAACGCCATCCATGAATAAACTTAAGATATATTCCAACTAGTCTGACTTTAAATGGTTTAATTTCATTTAATATATTTCGAAAATTTTTAACTTACGAAATTAACCCAACTATCTTGTAGACACACTGAATGTCTGCTTTCACCAAAAATGAAATTAATTTTAAAAAATGAAATTTTTTTTTTAAAGTTCATATAAGATTGAAATAAGTTTCACGTAATAATCAAACTGTTTTTAACTGTTGACTATTTTTTCTAACTTTGAGGAGGCTAAAACTATCTTTTCGAAACTTTACATAGAACAATTTTTATTAAAAACTTTTGAAAAAAAAATTATTCAATGACTTAAGTGTTTTTTTTTTGTGTGTCTAAAACGTACTCGTAAATTAAGTTTCGAGAAAAATTTAGTTTTCGCTCGTGTTGAAAAAATGCCGTGTTATGATAAATTAACAGCTGACGTTATGAACAATGATTGTGATGTAATGTAAAATATTTTCCTACTTTTAGTTTCAAAAATATTTGTTTAAACATCGATTGTTCTAAGATATTCTATAACAATGAAATGTTTTCCTCTTTTTTCCTCTTCATTTTTCATTAAATGAGATTATTTGGAAAAGAATGACGAAATAAGTTTTCCAAAGCTGAGAAAAGCTTCTAAAATTCATTCACATCTTTATTTCTATACGTTGATCTTCTCTAGATTCTAGATGTGACCACAATAACTCTAACTTTGTGATAAGACAGTGTCTGATGGATCAGATATTCGAATTGGGGTTGTACCAATAGATAAATAAATAAAGGAAATAGTAGAGTCTATACATCAGTGATTCCCAAAGTGGTCTATATGGACCCACAGGGGTCTACGAAAACTTCCAAGGGGTCCACGGAAGTGAAAATATAATTTGGGGGCTCATGAGGGGAAAATGAGGGTCTATGATAGTGGCTCTCATTAAACCAGATCGTGACTTTAATTTTAAAAAAATTTAATTAAGTGTAAACCAGATTTTACCTATTTGACAGATTTATTTACTAATTTAATGGGGTTAATTTGCAGTTATAAGTTGGCAGCATAAATTTTGTTAATACAAGAAATATTTCAGCGTTCCTTTTAAGAATTAAGCTAAAGCAGTATAACATTAGAGGTCTGGAATTTTCTCAATTTGTCGCAGACAATCCGTTAGAACGTTTAAATATACTTTGAACATTTAAACGCCCTTTATTCAGATTTTAAAACTAGGTTTGAGAATGCTTTGAGTATGATTTGCATTGCCATAGTCAAAATAAATTCATATAGTCACATTGAAAAAAAAATTCATATTACAATAGGAACTGATCGGAATAGGCTCTAACGATGATCTTAAAGTAAAGTTTAGAAATGGATACCACACATCAATTTTGGCTTTAAAAAGACGTACCTGTTATAGAATATCGGGAGAAAGTTTTTAATTGGTTTATCTAGTGAGGAGTTTCAGTGCGGTTGCCAATCTCCAAAACAAAAGACAAAAAAAAAAGAAAAAAAAAAGAAAGAAGAGAGAGGGGAAAAACTGGTCATTACTAACAGAGAAGATTTAGGGTTAAATAAAAAGATTGATCAAATGTTGAAAACTTATTATTGAAGCCCCAGAATCATTTTTCCCATTAAAATGGTTTGTTAGTTGTTCAGTTACTTTATGTATAAATTAAATTTTAATCTAATTAATTAAAACACGGGTTTCTTAAGTTTTAAACATTATAATTCAATACAGTGAGACATTTAATTATCTTAAAGTAAGTAGAGCTCGAAACTTGCTGTCAAAAAGACACTTACTTAGTTAATTAAATGGTTAGATCTTAGGTAAGTAGAGGTCTACCCCAAACCAAAAAAGGGGTCTATGAGGTAAAAATGTTTGGGAACCTCTGGTCTACATGATGGATGATGAGGATATATGATAGCAATGAGGAAATAATACAGTCTAATATTCGAAAAATTGAATTCGG